>CAJUYG010001444.1:85130-112633 GCA_910591675.1 Galerucella calmariensis
ATGAGAGACATTCATATATGGCATCACAGTTGAACATGTTTCCCAAATAAGAAACTCTATTCTTCTATCTCCGTTGTCCATATATGCCAATTAGTCTAGAAGACATATTTTCTGTTCTATTCAAATTTATATTCCAGCAAGACCTAATTGGCACAAGAATTCCTCGACCGATTCCAACAAAATGTTCTCGATCGTTTCAAGTAAAAAGATTCCAATTTTGAAAAGGCGTCAACTACATACTGTAGAAACTTCTAGTCTAGTTAAAAGACCAGCTAACTTTTTATTGATGTTTGTTACAACAAAAGATATCGAAAGTAGATATTGCTTATTTTTCCCAAAGCTCTTTCAACTTTTTAAGAAACTTTCGTATTCTCTAATAACAAAAAAGTAGATATTTGTTTGGTTCTTTTTGATAGAAGGATTATTATGTGAGTTTTTTGTTTTATTATTTTATTTCCTTTGAGATATTTTTAAAAGTTTATAAGATAATATTCATTGGGCATTTAAAATTATTTGTGTAAAATTGCTATTAGTTTAAAATTCGTGCTCATCCAAAAATGACGGATGACAACAAGAAGTGCGTTCATAATCTATGGATTAGGTGAGGAGCGAAGACAGGCGTACTTTGTCAGTCTGACGACGGGGTAAACACTTGTCGTAGAGCCGAAATCAATCAGGCTTTTATGTTTACTTTATTATAAAAATTCAGCTTTAGATCGAACGTGTTGTTCATTATAAAAGTACGGTGGGTCGTGAATAATTTGATACGTTAGAAGTTCTGTAATCAATCAAATAATGTGACTGTAAATATTGCTTGGAAAACAATAAACCTCGCGATTTTATACGTAACCTTTCGACAGAAAATTAATGTGGATCGTTAAATTGAAAATAATTATCTCGAAAGAATTTAAAAATTTATTCCATAAAAAGTTTCTTGGTTGTAATAAAGTCTAAAGTAGTGCAACAATTGAGCCTGGGAATATCTTGTATATGGATAGTATTGTAAGTCACGCCTCTTTCAATATGGCTGGTTTGAAAGTGATGACAGTGTCGTACAGTTATAAATTTGATGTGGAAATGGAAATTTTACCACAGATTTACCCCAATTTGTACACAAAAAATCTGCAAGAGCAGCATTTTTTCTTTTATCCTCTTTAAGTTTGAACTGTTTAACGATGGGCTATTCCTATTATTATTCCAAAAAGGTGCTTTTTTGCACAAAAACAAATATAAAGATTACAATCAAATCTGACTCTAACAAAAAATATGATTAAAAAAGAGAACTGAGTTGAAAAATAAATCATAAGGTCTTCGGCGTATTCCATAGACGTAGGAGGTGAATTTTCAAGATAAAAATATTTAAATAAATAGATGAAACATGTAGAATTTTCAGGTAAATGTAAAAATTCACATGTGGATTTTTCCGAAATACAATTGTCTAGTATCCATGATTATTGTCAGATGTCCCGAAATTGAGGGAAAAGGGTCAGTGTTTCAAAAATTGGAAATGTTACTTTCATTTCAGAAACTCGTTTGTAAATTAGGGACTTTTGGACAAATTTATAGTGCGTATATTAAAGATTGGCCAAATTGACTAAATTTCATTTGGGGAGGATTTTTTTTTTACACACTGTATATTCAGTAATAAAAAAATTCTCTTGATATCTTTATCTAAACTTAATTTTCTCACTCTCATTCTTGTTCTAAAATTTTCTTATCTTAATGAAATATTGTAATTTAAATTGTGTGCTTTTCAAAATTTCCTTATCAATTCCAAAATTTCAATTTGGAGAATTGTAATAAATCTTATTAAACTCGTAATTAACATTTTAATAATGTAATTAAGCGCTTTTCACGATCTTATTTCCAATTTTCCTAATGATTTTCTTTTCAAATCAGCAATCAGGTTTCCAAATACAGTTGGAAATTATGAAAATGCGAGTGAAAATGTTGAAATTAATACTTTGTTTAACAAAATTTCAATGCCTAGAGTAGATTCGATTTTTCATACTCTTTCCAATTATAAAGAGCAATTTAAAAAAATCTATATACAAGGTGTTGTTTTTAGGAAATACGAGTTTTGAAATTTTTTGTTAAGCCGGACCTGCATTATCTTATTGGAGATGCTTTTGGTGGAGTTTCTAGGTATGTTCGTTGTTAATGGTTATTACAAGTACCAAATTTCAAAATAATATACTGGGTAACTCGGAAGTTATGAGGTTCGAAAGAAATAAGGATAAATTTATAAAATCTCGGTTGAGAAGTGCAGAAGACAAATTAAATATAGGTTTTTGGAAGCACCAAATTGATTCCCATATACAGTTGAATTTAGGCCCTCTCCCAACGAAACACTCTGTATGAACTATATATTTTTAACTCCAATTTGTGAGTGTGTACCTGATAGGTGTTATTGATGAGATTCATCCAAATTGGCGTAGATATCGTACAAGTCTAATATATTTACGAAATATGAAAAAAAAGCATATCGATCTTCATTGGTGCGTTAAATAGGCACTAAATCGCAAAAGATCATCTGACGGCGGAGGCAGCTTGGAGAAAGTTTCTCTGAGGCCGTTGCTCTGATCCTAGTAATGATGAATAATCACATTCCGATGTTGTGGAGTGGATTACGTCGTTTTTTCATTAAATAGAACAAATCATTCAATCTAACAGTTTTTTAATAAATAATTAGAATGTTTTAACGAAAATGCTTCTACTTATACAAGGGGTAGTTGGAAAAGTATTTTAAACACTAAAATTTTTTTCTACTGATTCATTAATTTAAAAGACCACCATACATTCCAGAGCTAAGTCCTAATGAATTGCGAGGTGTCAAAGAATTAGTTACAAAAGACTCAAAAATGAATTTTTCTCCGTGTAGAAAGCCAATAATGTTTAAAAGTTTCACTGGTTTTTTGCAGCTCACTTTGCAAAGTAAAAAAAATTCCCTCGTAAATAGGTTCACTTTATAAGGTCTATTTTGCAACATTAGACCTTCTCTCTTTTTATTTATATAAATATAAATTTATTAAAAACCCTGTCCGGGTGTATACCCACAGCAAAGATTGGAAAATCTGCAACAGCAAGAAAATATTTCAACTTGAAGATGATCGATAGGGAGTTTCCCACGAGGCTCACACTCCAAACAGTGATTAAAATCGTGAAAAATTGTATATACCATCAATAAAAGTAGTCGGTTATTTTTGAGAATATAATGTCGAGAAATACGGAACCTAATATGGCCGTCCAGTTTAAACAATTTGTTAGAAACTCAAACTCAACCTCACCCCTCTACATATGGTGGTGGAAAGCGTTGCAGAAAGAACAAGATACAGTCTAAGTAAAGGGGGAATCATTAAAGAAAAACACCCTGGGACATGCCACAAGACAAAAATATAACTTTTCAAAGATATTCCTTACGGATGTAAGCAACAAGAAGGAATGGGGTCCAAATACCATTACCAGACTTGGAAAGAATGCCATTCAATGGTACACAGGCGGCTCAAAAGCAATAGAAGGAACTGGGATAGGAGTGTTCGGGCCAGGAACCAAACACTCTGAAAGCTTGGGAAAAATTCCAAGTATCTTTCAAGCGGAAATCCACGCCATAAAAAAGTGCGCCCAGTTCAATATTGATAAAGGATACAGAAGACAAAGGATTATCAGAATGTCGGATAGTCAAGCAGCCATTAAAGCACTGAGTCTTGTGTAATCAGTTCCAAAATGGTGTGGGAATGCCTAGACAAACTCTGGATGACTACAGCCTGTTGAGATCAAATGAATGCATAAGTCAAAGTAAAACTGCGCTAAGAGTTTTAACAGGGATCCTAACGGGACATTGTCGCCTGAATGGGCACCTGAAAAAGCTCAAATTAGTGGAGGAAGAAGAATGCAGATTTTGTGGCATGGAAGAAGAAACCTCCAACTGCACAGCACTTCAGAATCCTAGAGCACAGCACTTAGGAGATTACTGGATAGAAGAGGAACATTTACCTAAGTTGAAGCCTGCAGACATCCTGAAATTCCTCCGGGAAATAGGACTAAAGGAACTACTAGTTTCTGGGATTCTCCTCAGAAACAGAGTAGATACATACATACATACAAACTAATGATTAAAGTGTAATTCAATGTCCTTCGTGACATATAGCCATGGAAGTAGTTGTTGCTTGTTAGTTAACGGGCTTTATTCTTTAATAATCAAAGACTCTGTTAGGCGCTATAATATTATTATTAACTTTGGAACGAATTGAAAATTTATTCTTTTTTGGTCAACTGATCCTTTGTCATGAAAGTATCAGCCAATTAAAATTCCAAAGGACGAAGGATAATTGAAGACAAAAGTATCCAGCGATACTCATTTCCGTGTATATATAAAACCTATTATTCGAAAAACTTTTTTTTTGTTTATTGTTAAAGAATAATATTTACTATGAATTTGCATTGGGTCGTTAAAAGTTTTAATTAACTCATTAAAATTTGTGGGATCACAAAGGAACGTGTTAATTCAAAAAGATAATTGAATTATTCATAAAACTTTTCTTATTTATGTTTTATTGCACTTCTTGATTCAAACTATACCACAAACTGCCAGGAAACAAACTCACTTGTTCATAAACTGAAATTTAACAAACTGAAAGCTTAAAGAAGGTTCTAAAGGAGCCTTCACAGGAACGGTTTGTGGAATCACGAAGGATTATACAGTGTGGAAACCACTTATGGAATAAAATTCTTTATGTCATTATTTTAGGAAATTATGAAAAATGCCGAGACACATCAACTTTTGAGTTGAGTTGTGCGTTATGTGAACATAAATTTAAATGTACAGGGTGATTCACGCAAGTATGCCATAGTCGTTGTTTTTTCTTAATGACACATCCTGTAAATTTGCATATTTAGATGAAATCTTCCCCAATAAATGGATTGGTCGAAGAGGTATTATTGAGTGGCCAGCTGGATCGCCAGACCTTACGCCGTAAGATTTTTTTCTGTGGGGTTATCTCAAGAACAAAGTATATGCAACACAACCAACTAGCATTGTAGACCTCAAAGAAAGAATTTCACAACTACAAGATTGAACCTCCTTCAAATTCTTCTGGACCTCTTACTATATGTTTATCAATGTTTATAATAATAAATCGCCCAGTATATTTAAAAGTAAACAGATTAACTGACTTGGAAATGATTTCATTCGTTGTTTTTTTTTCCATAAATTCTCTCTCGAAAGAACTGTGTATTTAGTGTTTCGTTGAATTTATTCAAGTATGTAGTCGAATCGCATTTAGAATGCGGAAATTCTACAGTTTGCTTAGATCGTGAAAGGCATAGAAATGTATTGTAAAAGTTTGCGTTCGCACAGATTTAGTTCTTTTTAGGTTTAATATAAACAACTCGTACTATTAAAGAGATTCCTTAATTGAATGGTAAGTACGTTAACAAAAAAAAAAAGGTTCACCTCAAGAGTTTCTGTAGGAAATAAAAAGAATTTTAAAAAGCGGGAGATATTTTTTATTTGAATTCATAAGTACGTAGAAAATGTATTAGTATGGCTAATAATTTCAACGGTGTATTCAAGCATTGCATCACTTTGTTTTTTTTCCAAATCAAGAATCTTCACTCACCAAATTTCAATACGACTCAAAACTTAACTAAAAGTTCGTGCTGTGATCGGTGTTGCTTTAATATAATTTTCAAAACTTCTCTGAATACCATTTAAAGTTACAGTTCGAATTTCCCTCCACCTTGATTTCCCTTTCAAATTTCCACGTTCATTAAACCCAAATTCCATATAAAAAAATTTAGACTGCCATTAATTTTGTTGAATATTGTGGGAGGACTCTCTCGATTCACGTAAACTTTGTTGTGTCAGCGTAAAACGCTTCTTGTTTTTACACCCGCATATTTGAATAAACAATGTGTGACAAAATATGTTGGTAAATACATTTTGCAAGACATGAATTTATGGAAAATTGTACAGATGGGTAGCAACAGAATTTTTATAAAAAAAATTGTTGGCCGTAAACAACAAGTACAGATACAGAATACATCAGCCAAACAAGAAACGAAAGCCGGCGTAAGCCCCTGTAGATTTGCATATTTTTGAAATCCTCTTAATGAACCGATTCCAACAAACTAAATAATGTATGGTCAATTATGAATTATACAGGGTGAAATTTTAAAATTAATAATTTATTACACTTGAAATATTGGTACTAAATTAAATTAGCTAAATATGGATTTATCAAAAATCTAAGCTAACCAATTATTAGACGTATTTGTATATTAAACAAAACCTGCTACGCCCATGAATTTTATCATGAATACCTTAAAATTTCCTTAAAACGCCAATAATTAGACAAAATCGGTAAATAATGTGGATTGTTTTAAATCGGTAAATAATGTGGATTGTTTTCTATTCTGTCAGTTGTTGATGTGTTGACAGTTTATACTGAAAAAGTAAATTCTTTGTCAAACATTCTTTCCTTGTCGACATAACAATGAAATATTTAACTGAGACTCACCGAATTGAGATTTTAATGATGATCTAGTACGGGGATAACTGCAGAAGTCTGCCTAATATTTCACTGTGTAGTACCTACTGTGTCTAAAATTCAGAGAGCTTGGACATGTCCAACCATTGAAAAGAAAACCAGCCTCCGTTGAAGATGATGTGAAAGTGGATATTTTGTTAAGTGTCGAAGAGAATCCAACTTCAAGTACACGTCAAATTGCCCGTGAAAATAATGTTATTCATACAACTGTTCTAAGATGTCTTCATAAAGAAAAACTTCATCCCTGCAAATTAAATTTTGTGCAGGAGTTAACAGAAGACGATCCAGATCGTAGAATGGATTTCTGCGAAAGATTGATGAATAAGCTGAACAGAAATGAGATTGCTCTTGGTACCATTCTTTTTTTCCGACGAATCAACAATCACATTGAATAGAGAGGTAAACCGACAGAACTGTAGATATTGATCAGCAGAGAATCCTAATTGGATGCGTGAGACACATATTCAGTACCCTCAAAAGGTGAACGTTTGGGCCGGTATCATATTATTGGTCCTATATTTATAGATGGAAATTTGACAGCTGAAAAATATTTAAATATGCTTAGAAATGTAGTTATTCCTGCGTTGGCAAACTAATATCCCAACGCAATAGATCCTAGCTTACCGAATGAAAATGTTTGGTTCCAGCAAGACGGGGCAGCACCCCATTATGTATTTAATGGTAAGAACTTATCTAGATGAAATCTGCCCCAATAAATGGATTGGACGAAAAGGTACTATTGAGTGGCCAGCTAGATCGCCAAACCTTACGCCGTTAGATTTTTTTCTGTGGGGTTATCTCAAGAACAAAGTATATGCAACATAACCAACTAGCATTGTAGACCTCAAAGACAGGATAACTACAGAAATACGGAATATTTCACCTCAAACTTTAAACAAAGTTAAGGAGGAGTTCTATAGGAGACTGTGCTATTGCCAACAACTAGGTGGAGAACATTTTGAGCATTTATTTTAATGTATTAAAATCAAATACATCAGGTATTTCATGTACTATGTGTTTAATAACTGTAAAAATAAAAATTTCACCCTGTATAATTCATAATTGACTATACATTATTTAGTTTGTTGGAATCGGTTCCACACTGTATAAATCGCTAAATGCAAATGCTTTTAAAAGTGTAATAATCCACAAATCCCCGTAAAACTAACTTTGAGACTAACGAAAATTTATCTTTTTCTAATACCGCATTCGAAAGTGTATTTTTGACCCTTATTTTTAGTTAGAGAAGTGAAGTCTGGCATCCCTCGGTGCGACAAAGTTAGTTTTCACCCTAGGGAAGAAATTGATTACGAATTCTAGACAGGAACGGATTAAGACGGTTTTCTTTCAATACATTACTTGTGGAAAATAGAGAAAACTTTTTTTCTAAGGACAGTACAAAACAATACATACATTTTCTTTGTTCCAGAATATCCTCGATAAGTTCAATCCAGGTGCACGGCAGATGATCAACGCTGGGAAAGCCTACTTGAAAGCTTTACACGGTAAGTTACAATTAGCTTCATATACAGTGCGTTCAGAAAATAATATTATTTTAGTTTGAGGTTGGAAGTTAAGATGTTCGTTTTGTCACAACTTTTACACTTCCGTTACTGGAAGACATGTTGTAACACAACCCGTTGTAGCCCATTTGTAACATGACGCGTTGGCCAATTTGCAACATGTCTTACCGGCACATAGAACTCTTAATAGGTAACGGGATATCCCAAGGTTGGATCTTTGCCTAAATTAGGATTTTTTGGAACCATCATACAAGGAAGAAAACTGGTACAGAAAGGATAACTTGGGCGCCAACTTATTTTTTATTATCCTCTTATCATATATAATATCAGGAGAGTGAAAATTTTGTCGGCAAAATTTTTCGATTGTCATGAAAGTTTTTTGCTTGGCAATTTCGCGTTTTGGATTAAATGTCATGAGCAAAATTACCTAAAAGCAACAAACTTGAATACAAGAGAAAAATTTTACCTTACAAAATTTTTAATTGAGTGGTATTCGACATGACTATTTCACGAGAGAAAAACTAAAAAATCATATGTTTACACGTTTTATTTATTGCAAACTTCAATTATACAAAGCCAAAAAAATAATAACACTATGAAAAAAAATTACTTATTTATGTAAAAAGTACAATTATTATAATTGTACGTTGCAGCATTATTTTGGGGATTGTTTTGCATCATAACCTGTGATGAATTAAGTTAGAAACTGAGGATTCCTTTTGTTTATTTTTATTTTCTCGAAGGTTCTCTATAAGTTGGAAATGGTGTTCTTCATTTAATTGTAAATATGGTTTCAAAGAATGGGCAGAAGAATGTCCTGTAAGCTTAACTACTTCTTGTTCACCAACTCCTTCTTTTGCTAATGCAGATATTGCAGAAGCTCTATGTGAATGATTGGTTATTTGAATTTTTTTTGTGTCTATACCAATTGATTCTGCCGATATTTTGGTCCACTTTGAAATTGTATTAATTCCCAATGGTGAATTTTAGTACCATATTCCTTTCTCCCAATTTGGATGTACTGTTAAAAATAATCTTGTTGTTGTTAGATAAGGATTGGATTCTCTTTTTTCAATAATTTTTAAAAATAAACGAACGGGACACAAATTGTTGTTAGCATTATTTCTTACCAGCCACTTACTGCCAGATAAAGCTTTTGATCCCCCTTGTGTCGTTTTGGAAAAGATTGGATTATATTCTACCCTGCCAGTAAATTTACTTTTATTATCATATTCTTTTTTTAAAGTAATTAATATCACAATTAGCAGCTTCATTTCCTCGCCATGCTAATTCGAACGAACATAAATGAAAACACTTTTCTTGTAACCCATCAGGATTATCTTCAGGATAGCTTTCTATCATTTCCATTAATTCTTCTTTGGTAAACGCGTTAGAATTTCTTTTTCTGGTTTCAGGTTCAGCCTGAAGCTTTTTACGTTTTGTATCCCTGGCCAATCTAGCAAATTTATAGGTAATATCTTTAAATGGATCAATTTTGATGTTAAATTCTAGAAAATATTTTTCTTGAACCATTTGAGCAGTCGTAATCCAAAGAGTTTTCACACTAGCTTCAGTATAATCAGTTCCATCTCTTTTTTTCATGTTAAAACCATAATCTTCAAGAATTTTTGCTATAGCTTGTTCAGAAGTATCATTTTCTAACGTATAATTACGTGCGTCCAGAAACATTCTAAACTGTTCCCACGCAGACTTTTTTGTCTTCATTGAATTTCGCGGTATACTTTGCTTAATTGTACTCTCTACTTCATTTATTGAATTATTTCCAAATCTTGTATTATTCATGTTAATAACACTTATTTAAATTTTTGAAACAGTTTTAATAATTTTTAGACAGTTAAATAAATAAATAAACAACTTAGTTTCCTTAGAAACCTAACAAAGATTTTATATTGAATTTTATCACAGAGTGATAGAATTTTATACACATAGATTTGATATATTAAACGTCAAAAAATTGCCGCGATAATTTTTTACTGGATAAAGTTACCAATCAAATTACTTAATTTCAAGTCATGTGTCAAATTTCATCCAATCACCGCTGTATTACAGCGATAATACCCTACATGTGATGTTTTCAGTTTTGTGTTTACTTTTTATTAAACATTAATTAAACGTCAAACTGACAACTGGATTAAAAATGTCGCGAATATTAGGTATTGCATCTAACGCTTCAATTAATTTACCAATTGTACTTTTCACAACTGTAGTTTTAAATAAAAATGAATACTATTTGATTAAAATTGATAAAGTTTGTATTGAAAATTATCAAACATCAGATTGGCAATCAATTTTTTGAAAGCTACAAAGTAAAAAATTATCTTATCGAATACTCCTCGGGTCTTGATAAATACTCAAAATTTTGTCGTAGAGAATCCTTCAAGCGTGTTGCTCAAAGATAATAGCCCTCGGCCTGCGGCCTTGGGCTATTATCAAGCAACACGCTTTCAGCATTCTCTATGACAAAATTATCTCGGTATTATCAAGACCCTAGGGGTATTACTACTGACAAGACAAAAAATTGCCAGTTCAAAACCTTCAAATTTTTTCAGTTATCAATTTACTCAAGTGAAATAGTCAAGTAAAAAGAGTACATTGATGCAGTCAGATCAAATTAAAACGAAAGCATTTGAACATTCGGCACTATACTTTCATGCACCTGGAGAGTCAACATCAAACAGAAAAGCGGCTTAGAAACAACAACAGAAAAGGCCATAAATCTTAGAACAAAGGGTAGGGACGTGTGCAATTTGAAAACAATTTTGTTCTCATTTTTACATTTTTTTAGAACGGCGGATCGTGTATAGCGATATTCGTTTTATAGACAAAAGTGTAGAAAAAGGGTTTGAAAATAAATTACTTGGAAGTTAATGAAAGAGGTAGATACAAAACATAACGATAGATATTCTATCGTTACAATGTATTGATTGTGGTTTTGGTGTCTTCTCCAGTGCGTAATTAAGCACTTAGAGCTCGCGGTCGGAGAACATATACCTTGTACTGATGAGGCGCGAATACACTGAAACCGGTCTACAAATTATGTGGTCCCTTCTAATTGCCAGAATGGTCGATTGTTGAAACGAAAAAGCAGAATAACCAAAAAATTGATATCTCATTTCTTAAAAAAAAAACTTTTCAATAAACGCTCTCTTTTACGTCTCTCTATTTATAGCAATTGACTGCATTTACTATTTGTTGAGAACCTAATCTGTGTAAAAGCTGAGTCTTTTCTTATATAACCAAAAGCGATCAAGTGGAAAGGGGAGAAAAGATTGGAAAATTTGAAGTTAGGCCCGTATTTCTCACAACACTTCGTTAAAAATTATTTCGAACAAGCTACATAAAATATCTCACAAAACAATCCAATTAGATCGTTGGAAACTTAATCAGCTTGTTCGAAGATGTTGTTCTACACTTGTTTCGATCTTTTACGTGAATTAGTGTAGTGTAAAGTCTGGAAAATTTGTCATATTTTTATTAATAAAATGTAATAATTTAAGTTTAATTTATATCGTCAGTAATATTGTTTGGTTATTGAAATATTCAACACCATTTGTAACTGTGATACAGTTGAAATCCGATATTTTTTGCAATAAACAATAAATTTTAATAAAAACAACGATAGTTTTTTGGTCAAAATACAAAAGAATATGATAAGATATTTTTAGTTCAACTTTAACCTTGAATAACTTTTAAGCAAGTGAATATATCGAAAAATATTAAGAGAAAGATTTTGTAGAGCGTTCAATTTTCTACAAAAATAATTGTTTGCCATTGCCATTTATAAACTGTCATAGAGACATGAAAAAAAAGTGCCAAAACCCCATGTTATTTAAATGGAAAATGTATCGTCTTGGAGGCACGGGTTATTATGAATATCAAGGGCTTATATGGGACTGATATTTTTTTTAGGTCCTGAACTAAAAATTTTCGAGACGCTGCAAAGTCAAAAATCAAATTGGTAAATAACGGACACCCTACTTAACACGTAATGATTTGTCGCTATTTATTTTGACACAACTATTTAACAGGCCTAAAATCGGTATAGTCGAACTTTATTACGAACTCCTTTCACGATGACAAGCCGACCAAGCAATGCTGTAAGACAGACGTTCATTTATATGGATCTGAAGATACGAATATCATTCATTCTAAGACTAACTTTAAGGTTATCTCTAGCGTATTCGTGTGTTACGTAGCTATATATACTTTTTTGTATACCCATCAATATGTATTCTAGTCGACAGTGACATAACAAAAGTCAGCTGGAAAAATAAAGTTCCTAATGGATAAATTTGAAAAGGAATCCCGGTGACAAATGACGACAGTCTTTCCGGAACAGATCCTTAAATCTGGATGTAGGTACATGAAACTTTTAGTCGACGTTAGTAGGTATTAGTTGAAATACACGAGATTTAGAGCAGGTAAAAGGAAACGGAAACTGTCAAACCAAGCTTGTTTGATCTGGAACATGCAATTGCCATCAGAGATGTTTTTATGGTCATATTATGATGAGTTTTAACAATATTAAGTTCTAAAATAGACTTTATAGGCCAGATGATAGGGGTAATAACTAGAGGTAATAAGTTTTTTTTATAAGTATCTTAAAGTATGTAGATTAATATAAAAAAGTTTACCAGTCTATCGATTTCCCAAATTTAAAAAAGGAATCAAAAACTTTTTTCAATATTTCGCGCTGGGAGGAAGGTAGAGTAAAATAAAAAATACCACCGTGTAGAGGGATTGTTTTGCAACAAAAAAGGTATCTTGGGTTTCTTTCGTGCGAGCAATGGTTTGTCCGGAAAAAAATCGGTAAACTAAGTATGTGTTCCGCATCCGCGCGATTCTATTTTCTGAAGCGCTTCGGAGTACATTATAAACTATTGTACAGTTATAATGTAGATATAAATAATTGTAATACGGCCTTTTGAAGAGGAAAGTGTCGGCCTTAAGATGGCAATGTTTACTTTGTCCCTTGCTATAAGAATCCATTGTTGATATTTGATTAATTAAATTTAAAAAAATAATTTTGGTATTTATTTAATTTATCCGTCAAAATTAGTTTAAACCCAAACAAAATTAATATGGCTATGTAGCCAATGTCAATGCCTTTCAAACGAGATATCACTTGCCCACCCTCTTCCCAGCGAGAAATATTAGAGAATTTCAAAAAAAAAGTTTTTAATTTTTTTTATAATTTGGGAAATCGATAGACTGGTAAACTTTTTTTTTATATTAATTCACATACTTTAAGGTACTTATAAAAAAAATCAGCCGTATTGCTAATTACTTGTACTTTTGGTCTAAAATGACCCATATCGACTGGCCTATTTATCTTGTCAACGAAAAAAATATCAAAATTATTTCTAGAGTACCTTGTATGCTTCAAAATAAACACGCTGTATAATTTTTCTAGTTATTTTCAAGTCTAGTAATAATTGAACTAAGCTATTTTCAATTACCCCACTAATAACATTTTCGAATTTAGTCGTGGCACTTGGTTTTTATCGTCTAAAATTGCCATTCGTCGTAAGCGAATGTAGAGAGAGGCAAAAAGAGGACCAAAAGTGAGCTGGTGTACACGGTGCAACGGCTTTTCTTAAACTCATTTATCTGAATTTTCTTGGTAATTGACCCTCGGAGCGTGTTCATCATACTAAACTTCCAAAGTATAAGACGTGAAATATGGACCTAAAACATCAGCCGGGAAATCGGGTTTGGTATCTCTTTTCAAGGAAGAAAAAAATAACGTCAAATTAAAATTACATAATACCGAGATTTACGGTTATTTCGTAACAAGAAGCCAGAAGCTAAGGAATCTGCAATAGGATACTGTTACATGTAGAAAAACTTGATGATTACAAAATACGAGGTAGAGTGGAACAAGTTCTATCTTGGATAAAAGTGGAAACTGGCACAAAGTACAATGTATGCTGACAATCAACATTTTGCGCCAAGAGACTAGCTCTGAGACTGAGGAGAGAGCGCGAGAGCTCACGCGCTAAAGGCACATAACGTAACAACGTAACGTAACGGTCAGATCTTTTGCGTTGCGACTTAAATAGTCTAGTCAACAAGTGCCTTTTTGGCCAACTTTTTTCAGCAGTCTCCGAAAATTATGATCGAGGTGTCATTCGATTCGGGATGGCATCTAGATGATTTTTGAAAAAAATAAAGTTTCGCAAACAAAAAATGCAAAAGTTATTAACAATTAACTAAAAAAAGGGGGTTTAGTTTTTGGCAAATATCTCAAAAACTAATTAAGATTTCTCAAATAAAAAAAAGATTTGAAAAGTGGAGGAAATTTCCAAAAAAAAACCCGACTTCCGGAGCTGTAGGACCAATATTTATAATTTTCTCAGAGGGATGAAAATACGGCCGAAAACGGGTGTTCTGGCTTCCGTAAGCCACGCCTACTTTGGACACTTTTTAACAAATTAAATATGAAATTTAAGAAATGAAAAAATTTAGAGGCTTACTGGACAGATAAATGAACAATAATCCGCCTGAAAAAAAATTTTATCCCAATTTTTCAATTAGTTATTCAATTTTTAACTAATAATTTTTTTTCTGCTTGAACATGAACATTGTAAGTGTGATAATTGTTAAACTAAAAATTTGAGATTTTTTTCCTCTCTTGGAGCAATTCTTGAAAGGCTTCACAATAGATCCCCGTTGGAAAAATTACAAAATGCTTATTTTTCAAGTTTTTATTAATAATTATCGTTGTTGCAAAATTAAAAACTTAAATTAATCATTGAAAAAAATTTTATTTCCAAATATTATTAATGATCCGATTTTATGTTATTAGAAGTTGCCTAAAAATAATTTTTTAAAATTTTTATCTGTTATTGTTTAAAAAATTGTAAAAATATTAGTTTTTGAGATATTTTTTCGCCGAAAAACTCTCAACCACAAAAAACTCCATGCTGGACGAAAATTTCTAGCCAAAATCCTTCATTTCCTCTACTATTATTTTTATTTTCGACTGTCGTTTCCTAACCTATCTCGCTGTTTAATTACGGTTGGCATTAAGTCTGGATGTGATAAGATTATTCAATTATCAGCATTTTAACCCGCAAATCTTTCACCAAGTCAGGAGCCAACACAGCAGCGGCTGCATTTGCGGAACACTGTTTGTGTTTACTTCCGTGGCAAAGACGGAACAAACATCTGCAGCCCGATATCCTACGGCCGATTGGAATTGGGAGAGAAAGAGAGAGAGAGAAAATGCATTTCCGGACTCGCGTCTTACTCAAAATTGCGAATTGGAAAATCGTAAGACTGTCTCCGGGATATTGGCTCGACTGGAAGACGAGATTTTTTTAGTGTTTAACTTTTTTGTTGGAGATAAATTGTTTTGTAAAAAGCTAATTTTGAATATTTTTCAACCTCTTACTCTTGTTTAATTTATTAAGGGGCATCTACCAAATTCGACCTTGCACAATTATGCTTTGTAAATTTTTTTGTTTCCCTACGTCCTCACGTTTAAGTTCACATAACGAAAATTTTATTAGAAATATGAAAGCTCCGCAACATGTAGGTAGCCAAGCGGTCCAAGCGGATTTTGGTTCACGTACTACTCTATAAGCTTGGTCAGTACTGAACTGGGAGACCGCCGAGACCGGCGAGCGTTGTATCAACCGAAGCAGAGAGACAATGTCAGTCATAGAAGGATATAAAAGCGAGCGATGGATTTTTATCCGATATTTTAGTGGTAGCAACCGAATTTCAATAAGGAATTGTACGGTCATAAGTAATTTGGGGATTCTGAGATTTTTATATAGTATTCATAAAGCTTCAAATTAGACTTCTTATCACCTATTTTTTCCATTTAATCCATATTTAATTCTTTACAAGGGCTCAAACTTTGCTTAATATGTGTAATTACCTCATGATTCGTATTTTTTTCAACAAAATTTGGTTAGCATTTCAAAGTTTTTATTCGATGAGAATTCTAAGTTCAACATTAATCTACATGATATATTTTTTTCTTAATTTTCATTACATCCATTACCTCAAAATTCTTTGCCAAAAATATTTCGATATTTTCTCAAATCGCTGCCGATAGATTCCCCTTAATGTTCGATATTGGATTGTGACTGTATGCTTAGATGGAGTACAATGATCAGACGGTGATTTCAACCATCTGTGAGCCGGTCCTCTCTGTTATTAATATCCTTCGAAATTCTGAAATTATTCGATAGCACGTGAGTGCAATAATCTCATCTGTAGTTAGGGAGGCGAGGTCACTAAATGGCGTTATTCTCGAGCGCCATCGAGACCTATCAAAATCGAAAGGTAAAGTAATTTCGAAAAGAAAAGCTCGTATGGTAAAAACCATTTTAGCGGAGGGTATGGCGTATACGGTTTTTCAAAAAAAAAACAGTTACTTGGGCATTCTAGAGCGCGTCAGATATTCATACCACGTTTGCCCCATACATACATTAGGTTGTCTTCTGTGTGGATTGACTGACCTCGGCATATCCTACCAAGGATATACTTACGACGCTGTCCTAAGAGTCAGGGAAGTTTTGAGAATACTCTCAGTGACATCTTACAAAGGGAATTGAAATATACAAGTAGCTTGTGTAGACAGGTGTACCAACCATGCTTATTATACATGGTATCGCAAGTTATCGTTTACAGACAATATCTCGCTCAATTTAAAAAAATTCTGTTACTGTTTGGTAATTCTATCAAGCAATTGGTCTACAATCAGACTATATATTGTAAAAGCCTTAATATTTTTCTACACTCTGTATATATTAACCTGAAATAAAATTGGTAGCTTTGCCGGGAAGAATTTTAGAAATATTTAAACCCGAAAGCTGTAATTAAAAAGGTCGTTCGGAAAATTATAATTTCAGTAAATTTCATTATTGCTGAAAATAGTTGGTTGAAGAGAGGAATTTGCTTTAATAATCTTTTATATCAAAAATTCTTCGAAGTGGAATTTTGTGCATATTTCATCGCCCTTTATAAGTGATTTAATAAATTGTTATTATGTCGGTGTGAAGCTTTCATTATTTCAACATCGAAGTACGAATAGGTGACATTATTTGATAATTGTGTATCCGTATCTGTGAAAATTTGGAAGTTGGGTGACCCTACAGCACTTAGGCCACAATTGGCCCATTATGCATCCTTCTGAGGTTCAGACTTCCTTCTAACTCGTCATCCAACCTACTTGTTTGAAGTAGGCGATAATGTCGCCGGAAGTAAGCTCCCTGCTGGCTTGTGTTAGCCTGTTCTCACCGAATACAGAAAACCTAAATTGAGAGTGTCGGACATTCACAAAGAATGTGTTCTTCCTGTTCACCCGTGGCTGTCCCAAGGGATTTGTCTGTATTTTTTGGCTACTTTGCTGTCCGGATACTGCAGCAGTGATTTTGCAAGCATGCAACCTTCTGCATCGTCCCATCTACCCTTAAACTTTTCAAGGGTGTGTTCCTTTATTAGGTCCATCATAGCTGACGCCGACAGACCAATAAAAGTGCCAGGTCCCTAGAGTTTTTGGGAGGCTTCTTTCCTGGCTAGTGGGTCGGCAATGTGGTTACCTTTCGATTTACTGTGGCCCTTGATACTGCCTAGAGTGACTTCGTTGTGTATAGTAGATTATTCAAATGTTATTTATAAGTTAATACAAAAAATATTGCTAAGTTGTGATGAAAATACATTTATTTGAATTTACTGATTAATATTAAGAAATAACACGACTTTAAAAAAAAAAATTAGGTTTTTTGCCGGTAACTTACTATCTATGGGAAATAGTAAAAAAAATCGAATTTTCTATAAAAAACGTCCCATAAAATTTTCTATACTGCAAGAAACATTACAACATAATTAAAATAAAAAAGGTAGAACGTGTTGCGGGGCACACGGTAGGAACTTTAGTTCCTTTTAAGCAAAAATTATGTAATACATCTGACGTTATAGAAAAACAATTTGGATATTCCTCGGTGGTCGAGTAGTAAGCAAACCAGACTCTCACGCGGTAGACCCGAGTTCGATTCCCCGTGAAGAAGTTTTTTTTATTGTTAATTTTATTTTTAAATAATCATTCTGCTTGATATTAATAACGACAACAGGTAGACGTTTGAAATATTTAGCAGAATATTCATTATTATAGATAATGGTACGGTACCCTTCATGAGGGAGTCCGACTGGCAACATCTACGTATAACAGCATCGTATATTTAAAAAGGGAAACCGTAGCATTATACTAATTGGACATTCAAGAACTGTACGTTTACCACAAAAAAATTAGTGGAAACATAAAATTGAATTGTTAAATTTTCAATTTGAAGTTATATTACAGTTTATAGAAATTTTTATTTTCTAGATTTTTTTCTAAAGTGGGACGTAGAAAAAATATGCTGTTCGACTCGTGTGGATTGTCCATATCGCACTTGAACGATTGAGCACTCGTGCGATATGGCCATCATATCCACACTAGTTGCACAAACTACTATTTCTATCAAAATATGCCCTTTTACATTTAAAAACAACCTGCCAAATATCAAATCAATTTATCCATTCATTTTAAAGTTATCGAATTAGAACATTCAAGTTTTCAAAATTTTAACACCCTGTATTTCGAAAAGTAAATGTGCTAGACCCCTTAGTCCTCATATCATTTTGTCCAATTTTACGAGAGGAATCTACATGCAAACGTTGTAATTACCCTTAACGTTCGAGATGCTTTTACCATTTTTTGCGCGATCGTATTGAAATAAATTCCGAATAAAATAATTTAAATTTCTTCGAAATGAACGAAATGTCAAAAGTGAAATCTATACTTCTCGATCAGTTTTAAATATATTTTGCATTTTGGTGAAATTGTTTTTGCTATTTATTACTTTTCGACGTCTGAACGGTAAGTAAATCACTTACCGACGTGTTAAACTTAGAAACCAGTAAACACAACCTACCGTCCTGACAACCGATGCTGTAAATAAACAAAAAAGATCAATCGCGCAAAAAAAATTATGAAAACAATAGTTAAAATTTATACGAACAAATTCAAGTAGATCACCAGCACTGCGAATACCAGCTTTGCATAGAATTTTAATGTAGCATCGGTGGTTCAGTGGTAGAATGCTCGCCTTCCACGCGGGCGGCCCGGGTTCGATTCCCGGCCAAGATATGAATCGCTGCTCACATAACGAAGCAACATAACATAACGTAACGTAACGACCAAATCTTTTGCGTCGCGACCCCCGGTCGCTCAAACATAACCTAACGTAAAGAACTAAAGTTCCAATAAGTATATTTGAAAAGTGCAAGAGACCTTTTTTGTAGAGCGTAAAATTTTTCACAATAATCGATTTTTTTGGTATAAATCTTTTTTCCAAGCTTTGTGTCTTGTCTAAGGTAAAACGTCTATGAAACGGGAAAAAAAGGGAAATAGAGATAACATGCAATGTAAAGAAAAAGCGTTCCTTGACTCGCTGAAATGAAAAAGCGCCCATAAAATATACCGAGTTTCGGGGCGTCACAGACTCGGGGTCGGCAACTGATGATACCGAAACTCTGAAAGAAAATAATTCCACAGAATAGAACTGGCCCTCAATTATATTATCCATAAATCTTTATAATTTCCTACCAAACATTGATCTGATGTTTCCAAATTGCAAATCTTCAACATGAACATACAGAGTTGGATTCCAAAACGTTTTGCTTTTATTTTCAACAACTTCATCAGGCTTTTTAAATACTTTACTACAAATTCATTACTTTTTTCATTTTGTAAGACTATTAATACAAAAAAAGTCCATCTCTGTTTGAAATAAATTATTTGAATAGATCTTAGCTGTCTTGGAGTTGCTGCCAGGCCTGCTTAGAATTTATACAATGCAATTACTTGATGCAAAGCATGCTTGAATTGATTTCGAGGGGTTGAAAATGTGATAAATAACCAAATATCTATCCGAGTCTCTTTATTCGTTCATTTCGGGATGCTGAAGAATGTTTTTCTTGTCTTTATTTAACACTAACGACGACGGAGCCAGAGGGGCGTTAGGTGAAACAGTTTAATTTGAGTTTCTCTTTTTTTCGAAACTAATGTTTATAAAAAAAGGTTTAATATATATCCCACAAGATGTACCCTTCTTAAATTTATGTATAAGTGGTTAGGGGGTTGACATAGGATCAAGTTATGGCTGTTATAAAGTTGCCAAATATATTTCCGGGAAGCTTCTGACCCAATTCTTGAATTTGTACTGCTGCAATGTGCAAATACGCTACAAGATACTTTTTATGTCAAAATTGGAAAAAAGTATTTTATGATATTCTATTTTATTATTATTTTTATCTACTTGAAACTTAACCAGAATTGAAGCGCTTCATTTTCTTGCAAAATATATACCTATAATCTATCAGTAAAATTTGCGGCGTATCAAAATTTGTGCTATTAAACCATCCAAATAAAATTATAATTTTCACTATCGATGTCCGCCCAAGCGGCCCAAGTCGTTTTGAGAAGTATCCATTTCTACAAATGGAATGTATGATGCACGTTCAAGTTGAAATATAATTTGGTTCTGATATTCTTCACTGAAAAATGAAATACTCTTATAAACTGCTAGATGACAAAATTTTTCCATTGTGCTCGAAATAACAGCATTATAAAAAAATATATTGCATTATACAACCATTTAAAGAGACCTTCATAGTGCCGCTTTTATCAACATTTTATAGTAGCTGTATAAATGATTAAATGATTAGAAAATAGTCGATTAAGAGTTGTATAAATGTGTATTAAACAGTCAAAAAAAAGCTGAAAACTACGAATTTAAATATCGCCCCTAAGCGCTCGGACTAAACTAATCCACCAAACTTGGGGAAAACGTTTTAAGGGGGAAACTAGGACAGATCTTTCGATACATTTAGCCTAAAATTGGAATTAACGATATACATTTAGTAGTAGTTTGGATATTTTTCGATATTTTAATAATTTTATGAGTTCAGCATATCAATAGACAATTCCTTTAATAACAAAATTCAGTTGAAACTGCTTGGAATAAATAAATTACTTGGAATAATTGGGACGTTACGACATTCTATCTGTCTGTGCTGTTCCACATTACTAAACTCATGTCTTATTTAATGTAATTAAAACAGGGTCTTATGGTAAGTGTAGAACTGTCTAGGCCTGTCCGTGAACTAAATGTTTTAGAAACATTATCGAAAATTGAACGAAAAAAATTAAGTTGGGACAACCTATATACATTTATTAATGTAAGGGAATATTTAAAAAGAATCAAAAATACTAAATATTCACTATCTACTTTAAGTACGAGTATTTTTCAAAAAAGTAATTCATTTCTTTTCTTTAAAATTTCACTCCTTATTCTCCTCAACTAATATTGAATCGTACCTTTTTCAAATATGATAATTGTATAATCGACTCTGTAATCGTAATAGTATACAGTTTGTCCCATTTTATCAAAGTATCCAGAAAAAAAGACCGGGCTAGACGAAGCGCTAAATAAAGTAACATATCCAGTATAGACGCCGAATGAAGGGTTGTGAAACTAATTTTGTGCTTTGCTCGATATGGGGAAATGGGGGTACATTAGACAAAGCCCTAGAATACAGATTCGAGTGAATGGTCTCATTTTGTTAGTGAAATTCAGCCGACGGCTCGGATTCAGAAAGATGATAATAGATGAATTAAATCTAGAGTCTTGATGTTAATATTCTTGTTGGAACTAAAATAAGGGTAATTTCCCCTTTGATTCGATTAAATATCTTCGAAATTTAGATAATACGATCGTGTATTAAATGACGTTTTATTAAAATTTTGAAATATTTCAAGCATAATAACACCAAATATCTTGTTTAAGAGCCCGCGCAGACAGAGGGCAGTCCAGGCATTCAGAGCTCTGCGGTGTTTCTTTAGAGTTCGCAGAGCTAACATACAGCTGTCAATTACCAGAGTCCCTATTTGACACAACGAAAAAAATTTGACAACTAGACAATCAATAATATTTTGAAGTTTAAGACTACAAAACCTTGTTGTCAAATTTTATTAAGATCCATTCATAGTAGATCACTTCTCTGGTAAAATGTGAAATAATAGTATATTATATTACATTATTATAATAAATACAACAAACTAACAAAACTATTTACCATGAAGCGTTGTGGTGGGAATTTTAGTCGAGAAAATTAATTAGTAGCAAACAAAATGCTCTGTCATATGTATATATATGCAGAATAGTTAATAGGTATGTTAGGTTTAAAATAACCAAGTTCATTAAAAGTTAAATTAATTTAGAATGTATGCAACTTGTATTACTCCCGAACTCTGTGTACGATTTTGAGTCGCCTACAAAGTTTTAGTCGGTGCTTTCTGGAATATTCTGAGAATGACGTGTGTATGTGTATTCAACAGACAGCGCAAAAGTCGTAACGGGATGACCATTGTCCCTGCTAGGTCGTTATCCTTGCAAAATTCCGAGAGTATTAATGGAGACGATAAATTTATTCATGATCCTGGAATTGTTGGGGAAAAACAAAAATTCTAGCAAAGGGATTCCTTATTGGATTCGCTTTATTGAATAAAAATCAATTAATTGGGTGTAAAAAAACTTCGTACATCCAAGGTGAATTAAATTTTTTTTTAGTACGCTTATAATGGTAGGAAATATTCACAAATAAATGAACCCCTTTCAAAAACTTCATCGTACAGCCATGTTAAATGGAAATTATTTTACCTACATAATTTAAAAAAAATGTATCGCACGCACACAAAGCTGAACTTATAGGAGGAAATATTCACAAAAAAAAATCCCTTACAAAAATGTTATCGAACGACCATGGTAGATAGAAATTTTTGCTTACAAGTACTAAAGTCACCCCCTATAAATTTTTATCGAACGTCCTTGATAAAGAAATAATCACAAATGAATGGATCCCTTATAAAATATAGTTTTACACGCTCATGGCAAATGGAAATATTCACAAATAAATCAGACCTCTTTATAAATTGAATTGTACGCCTATGATACGCTAACTGGTCTGCCACTTCACTCCCTGCACCCTGCACCCGGCACCCCGGTTAATATGTGTCAGTTTCAATTGGGACATCCTGTATAATTGGTTATTTTGTTTCTGTTTTGTGGCTACTTAATATTCTCAAAAGGCAGATAAGCCAAATTATACAGAGGATATATAGGAAAGGAAAAAGAAATTCTCAAAAAAAAAGTTGACTTGAATTAAAAGGTTATTTTTTTTTATTTTTTTCTGGAATCCGTATCTCTGAGAGATCAAAGCTCAAAAAACATCGACATCGATAAACAAATTTACAGCTTCTAGCATACAATGTATCTATTTCGATACCAATCACGGATGGTGTGGCAAACAGGAATCGGAATATCGGAAAATTCGGAATCAACTCAAATTACATGTAAAATAATCAATCACTCTAACGGAAACCCGAACTAGACGAGAATTAGCTCGACACGCTGCCCTCTGGCGGATGTTCCAAAATGGTAACTAGGTATTAACGTGACATGGAATTCCCAAAAATGAGTTACGAATAACACACCCCGGATTTTGTTTGGTTCACTGCAAAAATACGTAAATGTATTGGACGATGGGTTGTAAAATCATAAATATGGAAATTAGTTTTATATATTTCAACACTTACAATTTAAAAAATCCCTAAATTATTTCTTTAAGTTTCCAAAAATCCAAAGGATTATGTCTGGTGCCATAGGTGTGTAGATCCTCGTAGTATCCAAGGGTAGTTAGTTTTGGAAACTTGTAGCTTGAAAAATGTATGTATGTATATTAGGAACAGGGGCGTATATAAGGGAGGGGTTTTGGGGGTTGAAACCCCCCATCGAAAATACAATGAAGGTACAATAAATTTTTATTAGCATACTGCCTTCATAGTCCAGTAACTGAAGGGGCAAACCTATCAATATATTTGTCCAATAATTTTTTTTGGCTTGATTTGTAGGTCTTGACAGGTACTTCAAAGGGAGAAAAGGTTCTCCAAGATTACCCCTTGGCTAAGGGCCCAAAATGTCCCCTAACGCACCCCAAAAAACTATTTCCCGCCATTATCTCCCGAAATATGCAATTTGGACAATTTTTGTTGAGGTAAAAAGTGAAGGTCGTTAAATTATCTACAAAAATGGTGCCTATCATTTTTTTCGAGAATTCAACAGTTTTCGAGATAATCGCATCCAAACGTCCCCTCGCTTACGCGGCTGCACTACCTCTATAAATGCTACCGTCTATAAAATTAACTTGTAAACCGGCGGACAATTTCTTCCAGAACTCGGTCAAAAATTAATATTTTTCGATGATTTAAAGTTCATTGTAATGGGAATATCCGTAGGTATCAATATGTGTACCTTAAACCCCGTTCTCGCCCGTCGAGGACATTGCAAAAAGTGGCCAATGTTATTTTTCCCTAATATTTTGGCCTCTTCCATTAAATCATTGACATTTTATTCATTTTAAATGGTTCATTATCCCTTGTTTTTTCAAATGGGGTCTGGGGAGGTCCTGAATGTTCCTAGTAATTTTTTTTCAGTATCGTTGTGGCGTTTCAATAAAAAGTTTATTTATTTATTTATTTGCATTTTTCAGTCGTTTTCTGAGTTCTCACAAATCTTTCAAATTTCATGTCCCAGGTTTTCTGATTTCTAAGAAGTGAGGAGGTTGTTTTTTTTAATGATTCCCTCTCTACTTAGTCTGTATCCTGTTCTTTCTGCAACGCTTTCCACCACCAGGAATCCACAGTATATTGCTCTCACCAAACAAGCCCTAATTCATCCCTTATGATACACTTTAATAACCACCCTTCATCGCAATATATTTCAACTAATGACCTAATAGCAATTTGTTTGACTCACTAACATAATTGGTGATTATATAACTTCAAATTTTACTATATTGCGGTGTATATCCAACTAATCACCCAAAATATCTTGCAAACAAATTTAATTAACCATAACTCTGACTTAGGGCGATGATAATAAAGGTGTCACTCGACGCGGACTTGATACTAAATTCTCATTTAATGTATACTCTGGTTTATCACCTAGATTTTCGACCACAACGAACGAGATATCGGATATTTGTTTATTATCATCGGCTGTATACTGTTAATGTTACGATCTCCAATATATTAATTGGTAGTTTTGAATTTTATTTTTTATTTGTAGGCGCCGCCGCTGCTTCCAGGATGTACGTAGACGCAATTAGTAAACTAGCTCGACAAGCTCAACAAGGGACTTGGGGCGGATCATCTGACATCGGTAAGTACCTGGCTATTTTCCACTGGCGCTTATTATTGACCTTGGAAATTATAATGGAAAAAGCTGGGGGATGTTTTTGAGGAACTGAGGGGAATGTTTGTGTTGTAGAAAATGTAATGTTACGATCCTTTTTGCCTTTTGGAAAATCTTATCTCCTCTGGGAAAAGGTTTTCAATCCATACTATGTTGACGCGAAATTCTTTTCATGGATAAAAAAATCAGGCTGTTCAGAAACTACTTGACTACTTTGATGTTTCACGTGAATTTTCTTACGTAAAGTTATATTTCTTCGGTAGGCAAAGACAGTTGTGTGTCACACAAGCAGAAAACGCTTCAACGGCCCTTAAATATCAGCTACTCTCGCTTGTCTCATCTAATAGGATTATCTAATAAGCTCGGGCTGCTAAAGCTCATTTTCTACTCTTGTAACACTCAATCGATAAGTCAGCAAATCACGCGACCCCTGTATACAGGGTGTCCCACGATGATTTAAAACTATCTGTATACGGCAGAATACTTTTAGTAAAATCATAAAAATTTTTACGTTTCGGTTTTCGTATGCGATCTTTTCAACTAAAATATTTTCAAAGATGGCAGACTTCCGGTTCTACCGGAAGTCGACTGTAACTTTGTTATTTTAAATGGAACACCCTGTATATTAATACATTTTTAAAATCTACGTAAAATTTTAGTATAGTTTGGCGATTCCAGACCTTTACATTATTATTCCGAGTTTAACTTCATAAATATCAAATTTCTTTGTTTTTTAAAATGGAACCACCCGGTTTTTTCTATTTTAAAGCTTTCAGGGGTAAAAAATAAGGCAAATTCATGTATACTTTCCTATACCTAGACCCTACCTTACATAATCTTTTTTATTTCTTAGTGCTTGTATCAACGGGTCAAAATGAAATTTAGATCACACCTGCATCTCTCAAAATTTACAGAAAACATTCAATATCTGGATAACGGTAAGGTTTAGGTATAGGAAAGTATACAGGAATTTGCCTTATTTTTTACCCCTGAATGCATTAAAATGGAAAAAACCGGGTGGTTCTATTTAAGAAAATAAAGAAATTTGATATTCATGAAGTTAAACTTTGAACACTTTTTATACACACCCTGTATAAAATGAAAAATTTTTCATCAAAGATTCAAATACGTCTGACCTTGCTAAAAGCAACCGAACAGAAACCATTTTCATATCTTTAATGGTATCCTCGTAAGAAAATAATTTACAAGGGTCTGCAACGGTCAATAACTCAAAAATGCATTTTTCGAAAAAAGTTTTCAGACAAAACTCTACCAAAATTTTACGTAGATTTCAAAAATGTATTAATATAGAGGGTTTTCTATTCAAAATAACAAAGTTGCAGTCGACTTCCGGTAGAACCGGAAGTCTGCCATCTTTAAAAATATTTTAGTTGAAAAGATCGTATCTGATTACCGAAACGTAGAAAATTTCATAATTTTACTATAAGTATTTCGCCATAAACAGCTAGTTATAACCCATCGTGGGACACCCTGTAGACAGTGCACGTGTTTTTAAGCTTGTCAGTCTGATTATTCACTGTATAATTGTCAGAAATATCTCATAAGTTTAGAGAGTTTGGAGTCGGTTCTTTTTTTTTATTATTAGTGAAATAAAGAATAAAAGAGGCTTTATGTAGTTAGTTTGCTATTTAGTTACAACCCGTGAAAAATTTGTGATGGAAAAACTTTTTTATTGTTTGACACTCGACACGCCGAGTTCAACTCGGAAAAACTCAAGTCTTGATTTCAAGTTTAGAAGTAGATTATTATGAATGTGCGCCGAGAAAAGCGCTCTCGAGTCTAAAGGGAAAATTGCGGAAAAGCTTTTTTAACTAGAGAGAGAATTTAAAATTCTATTTATTATAGAAAATTGGATTTTCATGGGGATTTTTTGTTTCTATCTGTTTTTTGAAGAGAATTATATTTTTTATATGAACATGAGGGATTAATTCTACTGAATATTTTTCATTCTCTCCCCGGGAGAAAATAAAACACTCAAAATAGGATGCAGACGTACCTTTCATAGCGGCAATGTGTCTTACGTCTTTCTCTAATGTCCCACTGTCTGTACTTTGTTGTCTACGGTCAATTATTATTTA
>CAJUYG010001444.1:112643-130902 GCA_910591675.1 Galerucella calmariensis
TCCCGAATTCACCTCGACATTTCCCGAATTTATCTCAAAATTTCTCGAATTCACCTCAAAATTTCCCGTATTTATCTCAAAATTCGAATTTGAAGCTCTATTTTCTTCGACTATATCATCCCTAATATAAATATATGTCGCATTTTCATTTGACGTACCCGTATATCAAATATAAAATGGCGGATGATTTGTGTTTTGATGAAATATTTATAGTCGGTTAATTTTCCATGGAACTGTATGTCACTCGCTAATATAGTTTTATTACAATTCAACATATATGCACGTCCGATATTATAGACCATTTGGGGAAATATTTATTACATTCCATGGCTGGCATCCCCATAGCGATAAACTGAACATTATTTTTGCATCAACTTTATGAATCTTGTCAGAAAAAAATGTTCGGTGAAAAGGACGTAAAAAGATAAAAAAAAAGTGTCTATGAAGACGATAGTGTTATAAAGAGCAATGCTTCAGTTGGTTTGGTAGTCACTCCCTACAGACGTTAACCTTTCAGGTCTTTACAATGACAACAAAAAGTTTCGCAGAGAAATGGCATAAGTGAAGGTTTCCAGAAAAAGCTAATTATATGATATAAAATGGGACGATACTATGTTGTGGTAGCATATGGTCGTTATGGCTTCTCTTAAGACGAATTTCCACGAAAAAGAAAACGTTTTGGTTAAAGTGCGAAGGATATTTACTTTTTTTATTTCAACATTTGTAGATTTGCTCATAAAAACAATGAACATATTGGACAATCCTAACTACATCCGACTTCGTAAGATCGAAAGGTTACCCAGTTAAGACCTCGTGGTTCCTTTACCGGTATAAATCCGAAACTTTCAGACCAAATACTATATTTCGGTTAATTTGTAAAATAATGTTTAGTTAAGATTGTAATCAAGATCTTGTCAGTAAAGTAGGGAGAGCGAGTATAGGCTCACAGCACGTAGACCACATGTGACCCATTATACATCATCCCGAGGAGTTGTTCTCCTAGGTGGACAGATCACTAGGAGACATCTCCTTTATATCGGCAGGTGTAGGCCAAGACTCACCGCACACACATTCTCTTATTGACGATAACTCCGGACACTCGCATAAGATATGTTTCATCATTCTGTTCACACATCCTGCATAGAGGTGTGTTCACTAGCCCCATAGAAATCCTACTGTAAAACGTAGGTTATTCCTGGTCATCGCCAAATATTTCTTCGACGCCAGCTTTCCAAAGTCACCCAGGGCAAAGATTACAGAATAAAATATAAGATGTTTCACTCGTTCGAATTTATCGCGTAAAGCACCGATGCCGCTGGTGACTGTCTGGTGACTTGGATGGTACAGTACGTCGCTACGTCCTTACTTGCATTTAATTTGGAATATTTTACGGGACGTCGCCCGTTTCTTTTGGCTCGCCAGCACCAAGTTGAGTAATTTCCTCACATACATTTCTATCAAAAGTTTATTTTTTACTTACCTTTTCAAATTCATATCCCGAACATTTTTCGAAATTATTAACATTCAAAAATTAACCTTTTTGATAAAGAATCCTATTAATTTAAATATATATTTCTCTAATTACCCCTGTATAGCTTAAAATAAAATAAGCTTTTCGAACTTATCTGGTATCTACCGGTCTCGTTATTGACAACAAAAGCGAATCGTAAACATAATTTATGAGAGCGGCGTCAGTTTGGGACAGCAACTTGAATCAAACCGCCCTAGAGTGAAACATCTTATATTTTATTTTGTAATCTTTGCCCCGGGTGATCCTGGCAAGACTGCATCCTTTTGTTCCATCCCATCTCTTAAGGGATTGAGTATAGGTGTAACGTTTGGCTAGTTCCGTAATTGTCGAAGTCGTCAGTCCGTAGATGTCACCTTATCCACTTGCTTAGGTCATTCAATTTTTATGTGATTTTGTTTCGAGAGAGATCATTTGAATCTTCCAACTTTTATCAAAACTACTTTATTTTAGATTTTGAAAATAACCAACGGATAATGTTGCTGGAGATACAAACTTTCGATAAGTTACTTGAAATGTTTCCAAAGTTCGACAGAGTCTTATTTGTTTTATTTTCTCTTATTTTGTATCGGTGATAAGTTGGAAACTTTTTCATCTTATTTTATTGATACGTCTCCTGTTAAATGTGATCGATATGCTTTGTTATATTCAATTTACTTTTATCCGATGACATTATTGCATTACGTATAAAATTTTAGAAACATCAACTCACACTGCCATACCCACCACATCCAAAATTAATGATGAAACAGCTAGACTCCGTTTCACGTAAAAACAAACCACGTGGAGTTTGTCAACTGTCTTGCGCAGAAACCAAAATCCGTCTTGTCTATCTATTTTGCCTTGCAATCGTATTGAAATAAATTCCGAATAAAATAATTTAAATTTCTTCGAAATGAACGAAATGTCAAAAGTGACATTCATACTTCTCGATCAGTTTAAAATATATTTTGCATTTTGGTGAAATTGTTATTTTATTACTTTTCGACGTCTGAACGGTAAGTAAATCACTTACCGACGAGTTAAACTTAGAAACCAGTAAACACAACCTACCGTCCTGACAACCGATGCTGTAAATAAACAAAAAAGATCAATCACGCAAAAAAAATTATGGAAATAATAGTAAAAATGTATCCGAACAAATTCAAGTAGATCACCAGCACTGCGAATACCAGCTTTGCATAGATTTTAATATAGCATCGGTGGTTCAGTGGTTGAATGCTCGCATTCCACGCGGGCGGACCAGCTTCGATTCCCGGCCGAAGCATATGAATCGCTGCTTCGAAAACAAGAGAGAGACTCAGGAGAGAGCACACGCACGCAAGCAAGGCACATAACGAAGCAACGTAATATAACGTAACGTAACGGTCAGATCTTTTGCGTCGCGACCCCCGGTCGCTCAAACATAACCTGACGTAAAGAACTAAAGTTCCAAAAAAGCAAAGTAAAAACAGTCTATCTTGTATACTATTAACTCGTACTTCAGAGACCGAAAGAGATAGACATTGCACTGAGAGAGGAGCTTAGATTGAACCTACTATTCATTGTTCATGTACGGTGCTTTATCTAGGATCGCATAAATAACAGGCAGAAGGAAGGCACTTCACAGGTTCAGACCTACCAAGTTTGTTTCTGTCATATTGACAGTCAATGTTTAAAAAAAAGTGAAAGACAAACAATTATCTGAATATATCTCAATTAAACTTTGTGGAAATGTTTGGGATAAATGAATAATTAATGTCGATCTTTGTGTATTGGAATAGTTGGGTGTCCGAGAGGGTTAAATAGTTGAGTGTTGAGGGTGTAAAGGAGTGGCTTAATTTCATAAGGTGAGTTTACGATAAGTTGTAGGTAAACTTGTCGAGTTTGGATAAAACCACAAACCGGAGACGAGGGTAAGAACCTCTCATACCGAATTGAATATTTGTTGACTGCTAAAATATCGATTGAAGCATATCGAAAATGAGTTATCTACCGAGATATTCCAATTACACGCTGAAATTTTAGGGAAAGGACTCTCCCTTTTGATCTATACCAATCCCTTTGTTCGTGTTACCGCTTAATATATGATTCAATTTTATGTTATTAATATTGGTTAGGTTTATATTCGAAATGAGATACGTTTAACTGCCAATACAGTTTCTATTAAGATCTTTAATCAATATAGGCCAGACGATAGGGGTAACAACTACAACAAGTAATTAGCAATAAGGCTGATTTTTTTTTCATAAGTACCTTGAAGTATGCAGATTAATATAAAAAAAAGTTTACCAGTCTATCTATTTCCCAAATTAGAAAAAAAATCAATAAATATAAACTATTGTACAGCAACGAACATTAACAAGACAAGAAGGATCACTCTAAGCTCCTCCCCTCGTTATGCCTATCTCGCTCGAATATCGGATGCTACTGTGTATAGAGCACCGTAAGTCTCCTACGCGCGATATGCATAAACAGGTTGTCCGTCGTAGGGATATGTAAAGAAATATACCAGTTGTCTTTTTGAGTGAGCGAATTTTCCCTTAGAAATAAAATAAACATTTACGTACTTAGTGTTTTGTGTTTGGTTCTGCAAACAGAATGATGGAAAGGTAACATACGTGGAGAAATGTTTATAAATGGCTGGAAAATTACTATTACCTCTGCTCTGTCTTTATGGGAAACCTTAAAATGCAGGAATTATTCATTTCTTTTAACAAGGAACCTTAATCAGGATTGCATTGAAATTTTTTTTGGTCTGGTAAGAAATTGTTGCGGAAACTTGAGAAACCCAACCCCAATTCAATTTTGTAGGGCATTCAAGAAATTATTTTCTCTAAAATATTTTAAAGAGGTTAGAGATGCCAATTGTATTAAAGATATTAATTGCTCAATACAGACAGAAGGTGAATTTTAATGCGAGTAGTCAAATACGCAGTCGACTTAGAATAGATCACGCGTGGTTTTTCTTCATATGCGGCTTTTCTTAGGATTGTCCAGAAGCTTTATGTTGTGACCAAAATATTGCAGGTACAGGAGATATAATGTGTTAAGGCTGCTATCTTTAATAAGTCATTGGTTAGAATGAACTAAAGTAATAATTAAGATTCCTTGTACCATGAAATACATAGTGTAAGATAAGTACATACGTAAGATGGGCTTAACGTACTAGAAAATCCTTTTTGAAAATCTATATAACTTACTACAGTGTCACGTAGTTACACGTCAGATTTATGAGCCACTTCCAAAAGCCATTTAATATCGAAATGGAGCTAAAAGGAGTCGTTGCATTTTACAGTTCGCGAACTGATGCGATATTATTATAAAATTTTCACCTTTTTTATACACCGGTAATCTTTTTGAATAGGATGTGATTTTCAATTGGAAAATCTTATAATTCGTTACGTAATGATACAGATTTTCATAGCTAGTAGTCGAAAAACTGAATTAATCCCTCTCCTTAGAAAAAGGAAACTCATTTTCCTCAGAACATCACCCTTGGTAAAATAAATCTTTGGATGGATGTCACAAAACAGTACTAAAACCACTATTTTCCAGACGTATCTGTTTTCTATCGACTTTTATCCGCCACAAAACAGTTTTCCGTGTATACTTCGCTACTGTTGTTGCTTTTTCTCTTTTCGATGTTGTTTTCTAGAATGTTTCCCGAGTTTTCTACAAACATTCACGCTCAACTTCAACGTCAAATTCACACTATTTTTCTTTTCAATTAGCATTTTACTAACAAAAATTAAATTTCTATTCTCTTTAAAACAATTTCAAAGTTTTTTTTCTGGAATAAACCCCCTCCAACGCTCATCCCTTTCAGAAAGAACGTTAAGGGGTTCTATTTACCTTTTTGATATATACTATGGGTTTTTATCTTTTCGTAGGCAAGACACGGCTCTCGTAATAGTAGCGAGCCGATGCCGAAACGAAGGGCTTATCAAAACAAAATGGTGCTTCAAAAAAATGCTCACTCTGCACGAACCAGTGGTGTGCAAGGGATATAAATGAGATAAGGGGTAATTTGCGATTGTAAGATTAAAGCGTATGTGTTTAGAAAGGTGTTTTACATATAAAATGTTCAACCCCCGAATTATTGTTGAGGTCCCAGACGAAGTGTTTACAAAATCTGATCGGCCTTAATGTCCATAATTCGGATTTCTTTTCTACAGTGTGTCGCATTTAAGATGAAGACACCCCCATATTTTCGTTGTTTGAAGGATTACAGATTTGAATTTTTGCAGATCGTACATGTTGATGGGCCACACCTTCAAATAAATAAAATTGAAGATAATTGGTTTCGGTGAAGTTATTTATATACCGTGCGTCCCAAAATTAATTACTACAATTGACTATAGTTGGTTTACAGAAGCTTTTAAAATGTATACCGAGGATTTTAATGAAAAATATCTCTAACCTAACCCCAGATAATTCTGAAAACTTTTTTCACTCGTGGGTTTGCGGCAATCGTGAGAAAAGTTCTACTTTCCCCACTTGTTGCACAATATTCTAGCTGTGAAGTTGACAATTATTGCTTCATCTAGCCAACTGAGAAGTTGAATTTCTCTATTAGTGGTTAATAATTTTCTATTATTATTAACCTAGGTCAATAATGGACAAATTCAAAGATTTTTAGAATTCAGGGATAAATAGTTCAAAAAAAACTTGTGCATAATAATTTTGTATACCCAGAAGATTGTCTTCAACATATTTGCTCCTTGAAATCACCTATCAGGATAAAATTATTTGAATAAAAATGCTATTAGTTTAAAAGTTGTCCTCCAATTTTCGTTATTTTCCTACACATTTTCCCAGTTTTCGGAATATTCCTACAACTTTTCACAATTTTCTGATTATTCGTCCATTTTCCTGAATTTCCTTCAATTTTTTGGAACTGCTCTCCAATTTTTCGGAATATTCCTACAATTTTTTCCGATTCTCTGATTATCTATTATTCTATTTTTTTCAGTTCCCCTGCAATTTTTCTGAATTTCCTTCAATTTTTGTGAATTTTACTCCAATTTTTTGTTATTTTCCTACACATTTTCCCAAGTTTCGGAATTTTCTTGAAACTTTTTACAATTTTCTGATTCGTCTAATTTTTCTATATTTTTTTTCAGTTCCCCTGCAATTTTTCTGAATTTCCATTGATTTTTCTGTGTTGTCCTCCAATTTTCGTTATTTTCCTATACATTTTTCCAGTTTTCGGAATATTCCTACAACTTTGCACAATTTTCTGATTATTCGTCCAATTTTTCTATATTTTTTTCAGTTCCCCTGCAATTTTCCTGAATTTTCTTCAATTTTTTGGAACTTTCCTCCAATTTTTCGGAATATTCTTACAATTTTTTCCGATTTTCTGATTATCCTATTATTCTATTTTTTTTCAGCTCCCTGCAATTTTTCTGAATTTCCTTCAATTTTTCTGAATTATACTCCAATATTTTGTTATTTTCCTATACATTTTTCCAATTTTTGGAATATTCCTACTTTTTCAAATTTTCTGCTTATTCCACCAATTTTTCTGAATTTTCATCGGTACCCCTAGACTTTTTTCTGAATTTCCATTGATTTTTCTGTGTTGTCCTCCAATTTTCGTTATTTTCCTACACATCTTCCCAATTTTTGGAATATTTTTTCCAATTTTCTGATTATTCCTCCATTTATTCTAAATTATTCCTCCATTTATTCTAAATTATTCCTCCAGTTTCCCAATTTTTCTGGATTTTCTTTGATTTATCTGAATTGTCTCCCAATTTTCGTAACTTTGCTACACATTTTCCCAATTTTTTGTAATATTTCCACAATTTTTTCCAATTTTCCATGATTCCTCCAACTTTTCTCTTATATGAAATTATTTGAATAACAATGCCATTAGTTTAAAATTCGCGCTAAACCAAAAATGACTGATGACATAACGAGTACGTTCATAATATATCGAAAAAGCAGTTATTTTTCTAGTACATAAATCTAATCTAGGAGTAACCACAAGAACTATTTTTTCTAATTACAGGTGTAGCGCTTTTCAAAATCGTAGAAGTTTACAAGGAAATTCAAGACAGACAAATGAATATTGTAAGTACTTTTTTTTATTTCAACAGAACATTTTTACCAACTTCCAACTTCCAACAACTTCCAACCCTTCCACTACATTAATTACCAAGTTTCCCTCAATATTCATATTAAACTCTTTTCTTATCAGTTTTAAATCAACATTTTTTTCTCTCATAACATCCCCTTCCTCTCAAACACAAGTTAATCTATCGATTTCTACAACGTAACATAATATTGGATAAACGTAATTTCTAACATAACCCATCAATGTTCAGTATTATTTCCCCTTTTAATGTGATAATGAGATTAAACGCCGTATATATTCCATTTATAATCAACTTTTGTTAATTGACATTGTAATAGACCCGATAATATTAAAGGAAATTTTCAAAACCGAGCTAATCCAGACAATGATGATGACGGTCTAAGCGACAATGAAAAGGGTGAGAGACCTTTTAATTTTTTTCCTGGACAAAAGCGCAATTTACAAGTTGTGGGTTTCGCTGTCATACTAAACTTTGTTCCTGATACGTTTGTAATCCCGAGTTTACACCATAATTAAGTGGGTTTATGAAGTCAATAAATATATTTAATAATTAAAATAATCCTTTGATTTTTTAAGTTTGCATAGAGTACCACGTGTGTCCCTGTTTAGATTGCGAGCTGGAGTATATTGGGGGCAGGCTAGGTTAGGTTCAATGTGAGTGGGGCCTTCTCTCCACCTCCTCTGCGAGCTTCGTTAGGTACATTGTGGCTCAACCCTAGGGATTACAATTTACCCTACAAGTCTGTACTTTTGGCGAAGTCCATGGTTGTATTTGGTGATACATTTTTCAAGTCGTTCGGCCCTAAGTTTCCTCCTCCAAATTACAGAGCCAACAGTCCAAGGTCTGAACCAGATTCATCTTCTTTAGGTGGTACAATGTCCTGTAAGCAGTTCCGACAGAATGCGTAGGTTTGTTCTACTCCATTCCAGGATCTGCTGTCCTCTGTGCCCAGGAAGCTATGGTAGATCTAACAGTGCTTTCCGCAAGGCCAAAAAATGGTTCAGGTCCGATAAATAGAGCCTCTGATCCTTTTTTTGGCAGAGTGTCATTGCCCTCCACTCCTCGATGCCCCGACACCAAGGTCAAAATGACTTTGTTTTCCTTGACTAGTGAGTTCAACGTTAGAAATATTTATGAGAGCATTATTATGAAGACATAACTAATTCCTGGAGACTAGAGTTGAAAATTGAATTTTTCAACCTTAAAATTTTTGTTGCTTCATCTAGTCTAAAGCAACTCTGTCTCTCAACTCAATTAACTTATCATGGACCGTTATATCTGATTGAACAGCTTCCTTCTAAAATTAAATACCGTAAAAACCTTCAGAGATAACCTAACCATTGTAGTGGTCTATTTTCCCTTAGCGAATAAGTCATGATAGGGATAGGGAACAATACTATTTAGAAGGGAGGATTCACAAGTCTCCCGGTAGTGTAATTATTAAGGGAATTAATAGCGATCCAGTTCCTTTTTGGACTATTGTACTCGTTTTCATATATATTCTGAATGTGTGGCGCAGATTAGTTTTATAGCCTCTTATTGTCCTTCACTCCGATTACACCGTTGTGGACTTGTTAGAAAAAAAAAGAAAACGGAAAGCTGCACCGAGTGTTAAATGGAGTAGAAGAACATAAGGAGGGGTATTATAAGTAGGCCAGATGATAGGGGTAACAACTACAAGTAATTAGCAATACGGCTGATTTTTTTACCTTAGAGTATGTAGATCAATATAGAAAAAAGTTTACCAGTCTTTCGATTTCCCAAATTAAAAAAAAATCACAAAACATACACACATACTTCAAGGTACTTATAAAAAAAATCATCCGTATTGCTAATTACCTGTACTTTTGGTCCAAAATAATCCATACCGACTGGCCTAAAGAGAAAATAAGAGATAATGTCAAATGTACTATAGCTAAGCAATTTTTTTTTCAGTTGAAAGCTTTCTACGTGGATCTATTGGTGCCTTTAGAAACAAATTTGGAAAAGGATACAAAAGTGGTACAGGTAAATATTAAATTATCATGTCGAGGATCTCGATGTATCCTATTGACTGCGCCAAAACAACTTTATACATCAAATTTTACGACATGTTTAATAGCTTGGAAAGATCAATCTATACACTAAAAGGATTTTTATACTGTGTGTATGTTTTTCTAGTGCGAACAAAAGCGATTTCTACAACAACACAAACAACGATCCGAAACGTATAGCAAAGCTGCAGCTCTGATGAAAAAACAAAGAAAAAAGTCCAGAGGGTCCAGTAAAACTGGATTAGCTATGGATAAGGAACTTAAGGTAATGTATCCTTTATCAATATTGAACTGGGCGCACTTTTTTATTTCCTTTGGGTTTTTCCCAAGCTTTCAGAGTGTTTGGTTCCTGGTCCGAACATTTAATGAATGAATGAATGTACCTTATTCTTGTTGGGATTGTTAGCTTGAAATTTTTTCACCAAAAATAATTTTTTTTACAGAATATGCAAGTTTTAGAAGAAGAAAAAACCAAATTGGATGCGTTTTGCGAACAAAGTTTAAAAAACGTAAGTTTAATAATTTTTAAATCCAAATAAATAATTTTTTTGTATTTCAAGGCGATGACACAAGAAAGAAGAAGATACGGCTTCGTTCTAGAAAGACAATGCTCTTTATCCAAACATTATCTTTCCTACTACACCCACGGAGTCGAAAATTATCAAGAAAACATTGAAAAATGGTCAGATGTTGCCAAAACTAGAGAATATTTACCAGAATCTGTGGAAAATATATTCACCAACAAACTAAGAGTGAGTTTTTGAAATAAATCAACAAAAATATTTTTTTACTTCAATTTATTTTCAGCAAATATCAATTTGGCAAAACGAAGACCTCTACTCGAATCCCAGAAGTCCGAATCTTGAAGATGACAGACTCAGCGTAAGCTCCCAACTCAGAAAAACAAGAAGTATGGATGCATCTTGTCTAGACATACGTTCAATTGAAGAAATCGTATCGCCCAACAGTACTTTGAACAGAGCCAAGTCAGAGTACAATTTAAATTCATCATCTCACAACAATTCACAAGGTAATACTAATTTTTCTTGAGTCCGGCATAATAACTTTCTAATGCAACCTTTCTAGGAAGTAACACTCCAACTCGTCAACCAACCAGACAGATAGCGGTACCTCCTCCACCTACTTGGGACTGCCAATTAGCCCGTGCTCTTTACGCCTATCTCTCCAGCGGGGAGAACCAGCTTAGTTTCCACGAAGGAGATTTACTAGCTCTTATTGGAGAAAGAAACAAAGGTTGGCAGTTCGGGGAGAATCTAAGAACGCAATGTAGTGGATGGTTCCCATTGGCTTACACAGAAATATTGGATGATCCACCAACGTAAGTAAATTGTAGATAAGAGTCCTTTGGAAGGGATAAAATGAAAATTTTGTTTTAGTTCGCCAGGTCATCGAAGTGTTGCTAGTGGATCGCATGCCAATAATCCTTCGACGCCTACCATGGGTAACAATTACATGTCTTCAGTAGATACAGGAACTCCTGGTAATAATCCTAAGCTAGAAACACCTGGCACTCGTATGTTTGGAGACACCTTGAATTTGCACAGATCTTCCAATAATGCTAAGCAGGTAGTGTAGAACGCTAGGCTTTTTTATTTAAATAGTTCTAAAGGTGTTTGGGTATCAATGAGGCATTTTTAAACAGTGTGGTAACCACTTATGGAATAAAATTCTTTATGTCATTATTTTAGAATCACCCTGTAATCTTCAAATTTTATTTGAAACTTTTTTTGTATCTGCATTTTTCACAAAGATACATACGATTTTCTACGTGAACCTTCATTTTTTTTGACCCTACTTCATTTTCAACATAGTTTTAATAACAGACTCTATTTTTAATAATGTAATTTGTTAAAATTTTTGTTGTTAATATTTTATTATTATTGTTGTTGTTGTTATTATTACGCGGCGGTACGTATGAGCCGCTCTCTCACCTGCTTTTTCACCTTTATTTGTGCTCCCTTCTCTTTCTTACCTAAGCCATAGGTGTTTTCTCCTGTATCGCGATCACTTCTAAATAGGTTCATTATAAAGTTAACAAATTTTTAGATACCATAACACTATAAAAAGTTGTAGAAGGTTTGCTGAAAGACGTCTGATTTAAGTATTCATTGTAAATAATTTTCTATTATTTAAAAAAATTTATATTTATAGAAAAACTCTATAGTAGTACACTTGAAATTGCTCAGTGGTGAAGTTTCATAGAATTATATTAATTTCGACAAAAGATATAATAAAAAACAAGTAAAATTAAGCAAGCAAACAGACAGATTGTTTAAAATTCGAAATATTAATGGCTTTGCTTTTATAATAATAATATTTTATGCTCATTTGCAATACTAAATCTAGAAGGAATTATCACTGGGATAAGTATTAATTAAATAGGAATTATAATTGTTTATTAACTTTCTAGCTCTAGTTTTTTTATGAATACACATTTTACAGTTAGAAAATCTACTTTTCCAAATTTGAAAGTATTTCTATCTAAAAGCTGATATCTTTCTCCGAATTTTACATGTGTTTATTTATTTTTTCGGAATGTTATAAGCCCAAAATTATTAACTTTTTTTAAGTCGAACGGTAAATAAATTTGACTCACGCGTAACCACGAATTGACTAACCCTGAAATTAATTTTATTTCGTAAACCTTTCAATTTACAGAAAAACTTTTCAGGTAAAACTTGTAGATAAATGTATCAGCTACAATTTTTGATTTAAACATTTTTCTGTATTTTTATTATTTAAGCAATTAGAGTGAAAAAACAAAACAAAAAAAATTTAATCAACGATTTTCCGGAAAATTGTTTTTCTCATGTTAAACACAAACCTTTTAAATACTCTTAAATTTAAGTTTTTTGTATTTTTTGTGAGGTTTTATATGTACTTTGACTAGGCTATATTGTATTTATCCTTTTGTAGATTCGTCGAGCTATAGGTTCTAATACCGTCCCTCCACCAAGTCTACCAGCACCAGTTCCAATTCCATCACTCCCAGAATCGAAAATCGTCACATCTCAATCACAGCCAGTTTCGTTAGGAATGAAATCGTCAACCTCATCTTACAATTTTTCAAATACACCCAACGTTAGTGCTTACTCGACACACCCAGCTCCATCTAGATCCGAAAAACCTTCAGCCGGTATGCCTCTACCTTTCCATCTTCAACCCAAAGGAGGAAAAATCGGTAAGTTGTTATATTTATCTATGGAAGCTGTTGAAACAAAAGGATAGGAAAAGCTGAAAGATGGGATTAAAAATCCTTCAGATCAATTTTAGCCCAGCATATTGGTTAAAGGGATCCCCTGGAGATCCGGGGTACTTTAGAGTACCAAGAAGCTGGACATAGAAGCAGCATTTGACAAAAGCTTTCAAAAGAGATGTGAATGTACATATTATTATGTATATTGAAAAAATCTTAGCCTACTATAGAACCAAGCAAAATTTTAATGTCAAAATATTTTATTGCACAACATATTCTCCTCCTATTACAGCGAACATGTAGACCTTTCAAAAAAAAATGTTTATTCTTGCTCTGCAAACCAGGCCTCCACAACTTTTATTACTTCCTCGCCACCAGTTTCTGGGACAATAGATATTTTAGGACTTAAAGGGTCTAGCTCAAAAAGCTTCCTTATTTTGAAGGTAAAATTATTTGTATTTACAGGTGGTCCAATTGGTAATGCATCTCTTCATAGTAGCAATGATTCAGGTTTTTCAAACGACCCCCCACCTCAACCAGAAATTGATTATTCTGATGATGACTCAAACCATGGACAAACTAAGCTATCAAGTCGGTAGGTTGCAAAAACTTTTCTTAGGGCGAGTTGTATCAAACACTTAAACTCGGTTTAATGGTAACTGATGTTTAGACTGTGACTGATTGATGTATTTATTATCAACAATTACATCAGTCTAAACATCAGTCATAATTAAACCGAGTTTAGGTGTTTGATACAACTCGCCCAATTCCCAATTTTTTTTGCTTTTATGATTTTTTTTTATTTTAACCCCTTTTTTATTATTTAGAAGAAGAATTTTGAAGAATATCGATGATGAAGATAAAAAAATTGTCCGCAAACCTCCACCGATGAAAACTACAGAAACTCTGCAAATGCCTAAAAAAAGAATACCAGTCCAACAATCTCGAAGCCATGGTAATCTGACGGAAAGTAATTTTTCATCAGAGTCAAAAAAGAAAAATAAGCTGGTGAAAAGAACGAAATCATTTTGGAAATTTGGTAAAAGTGGGTCTGATAGTGAAATATTAGAAGGAATGGCTTTATGGAAACACAAGGATTTGGTGGATATTGAATCAGATGATTCAGAACCAGAGGATAAAAAGGAAAGGGTTAGAAAAATAAGTGTAGCGAAGTCAGAAGATTCTGATACTACTATTAATAATAATAACAAGCAAGAAGTTATTGTTAAGAAAGTTAAAGAAATTAAAAGAAATAAAAGTTTCAACAAAAAAGATGATTCATTAGAAAAAGATGATAAAAAATACAATTACGACGATCAATTTTATGATGATGATGGAGACGGTTTAATGTTGAAGACTTTGAATAGAAAAAACATCCTTCAACAATACAATATTTCATCTGGCACAGATTCTGAATTAGAATCTGGTATGACCAGCGATGACCCGTACGATTCTATTTTAGTAGACGATCAAAAAGTACGAAAAAACGAGTTTCCCAATGTAGTCGAACTGGGAAAAAAACTGGAAAAATTATCACAAAAAAGCAAATATACACCGGAAAAAGAAAAACATGAAATCATAAGATTAGAAAGACGACAAGAAGATATTATTCAACTAAGAGAAAATAGCTTTAAGACGTTCGGAGTGGAAGTGCAAAATAAAGAAAACGGGGAAAAAGAAACCATGGAAGACGAAGGACTTTCGATAAGGAAACACGAATCCACCAGACGAAGCCGACCAAGCTACGAATCCATACAATCGGAAGTTAAACCGAGAAGCAACAGTAAAAGAAAAACTGGTAAAACTGAAAAAAATACTTACTACGATTCAACAAACGATGAGTTTTCAGACACAGTAGAAACTCGACCAATACTACCCAGATCAAAACTGACTAAAACAAACAGTAACAACTCATCGCACAGTAAGTACGATCCGGAAAACAAGTTAATGGATTACGGAGAAACTTTGCAAAAAAGACTCAAAAATCCCGAGTATAATTCTAGATTCGATGAACGATCTCCGCATAATGGAAATATGTACGGACCTTGGTACGATTTATGGGGATTGGATTCAACTGGGACTGCCAGGAGAAAATAATTTTGCTTGTTTTACTTTGTAGATAGTTGTTATATACGGGGTGTTTGATTAAAAGAGGTGAACGATTGTTTTTGACAAAAAAATATATAGATGGCGAAAAAAGATGATTGAACCGTGCTGAATACACAAGTACAACAATATGAGAAAAACTGTATTCTTTCTCTCTCTTTCAAGCTATTTTTCTCATGTTTTCCTTGTCGTATTAATGTTGTACAGTGGTCACAATCGCTCGCTTCTCTTTATGAAATATTCCGTACAGTAAGGATTGTTTTGCTCAAATTAATTTTTAATTTATTTTTTTTAATATGTTACCAATATTATCAATTAAATAAACCCATAGTACCTAGATTCTTTATGATTAAAATTCAATAGTTAAAAGTATCAAGGACAGAGAGTATTTTAATAAGTTTGATCCGGGGTTGGTAAATTGCGCACAGAGGTCAGTTTGTAGCCAGGTATACCCAAAATGTTTCTTTTTCATAGGTAAATTGCGCACAAGTTACCCTAAAAAGGGTCTAGGTAAATGGCATTCAACTTTCTACCGATTCCACGAATTTTAAAAGTTACCAGAGATTCAAAGGATTATCCCCTAATGACTCTACAATAACAATTTAATTCGTAGGTACATAGATCAGTTTAGCTTTTGCATTTACACTTCGATCAACCGGGTTTGGGCCTGGGTTTTCTTGTTTTTTTTTAGTTTTCTATTTCTTATTTTCTGATATTTTTATGGACTAATGATACAATTTGACCGTTGTGCGCAATTGACCTACGCCCGTTTGATCCTGGACAGGATCGTCAGCTGTTTCTCCAACTGCGCTATGTAGCCAAGGTGCGCATTGCAAGATCTAATGTATAACCATTTTTTATGTGGACTTTGATGCTCTAATTTTTATGAAATGTCGATCAAAGCAACTGATTGACATGTTAGTTGCTTCAAATCCTACCAGTAGTAGATAGTGTCCAGTTCTACCATCAAACATTACTGGAAGTTTAGCTACGGACGAAAGGAATGTTATGTCTAATTATGTTGCTATTTCTGTATCTCATCCGTTATTTAGTTTTTCAAAATTTTGACTTTTCATTTAGATTCAGCTACCTTGTTAACCCCTAATTACTTCATAATCTCCAATTTGAATCATTTTTGTGTCCTAAAATGTTGTTTTTTAAATATTTTTCGTCTGTATCTGGTCCTTCATGTAGGTTTTTCAAAATTTTGACTTTTCACTTGAATTCAGCGATCTTGTTAACCCCTATATACTTTCTAAATCCAATTTGAAAATACTTTCTATTCAAAGCGCACCTTATGTTGGTATAGCTACATAGTGAATTGCCGTTGTCAAAAATTATTGAAGAGTTTTATATAAACCCTATTTCAACGCCATCTACCGACAATAATTGTGAATCTTAACCATTCAGATATTTACTGAAACAGGGTCAAATAGTTTGGGGAAAAATTGTGTATTATTTCCTGATAACGGTATCTGGAACACTTACGAAACGTTGAAAATCAAAAATTTTGGTTTAATATGCATTAAAAATAATATTTTATTAGTGCTGATACCGTAGAAGGTATTTTTGCTTGTCAAGTTAGATACTTTTAGCTATAAAAATTTAAGATTTATAATTAACAATTTTTTTATTGACTAATCACTGATGTTTTGCAGGTCTAACAATTTTGCTACAATAAAACTACGTAAAACTAACCCCAGTACTGAAAGAGCAGCTTCTCTAATATTAGAATAGTAAAATTAAAATAAATTTTGTCTTATAAAATAATAATATTGTAAGTAACTCCTCTGACTGTGTTGAATTGGAAAATTGTAAAATTATTACGTCTTTATAAGCCCGTCCTTAATAACATACAATTATTTTTTCTGCGAAATGCTTTCAAATAAAACGGTGTTCAAAATATATACGACGAGTTAAAACTATCTATATATGGAAAAATACTTCTAGTAAAATCATGAAAATTTCTACATTAGGGTTTTCGGGTACGATCTTATCAACTAAAATATTTTCAAAGATGGCAGACTTCCGGTTCTATCGGAAGTCGACTGCAACTTTGTTATTTTAAATAGTAGATTTTAAAAATGTATTAATATACAGGGTGTTCCCTTTAAAATAACAAAGTTACAGTCGACTTCCGGTAGAACCGGAAGTCTGCCATCTTTGAAAATTTTTTAGTGATAAAGATCGCATCCGAAAACCGAAACATAGAAATGTTCATGATTTTACCATATATACAGATAATTTTAACTCATCGTGGGACCTTGTATTTACCGTATTTTGAAAAATTAATATTAAAAAATCCTTGGCGCGCTATCAGAGTTAAATATACAGGGTTTTCCAAGAAACTTTCAGCTTTTTACGATATTATCCATATTATTACGAATATTGTAATCTATAAAGTTCAGTGAAAGATAGAAGTTTCTTTTTTCATTAAGAGATGTTGAAAACTTTTTAAATTCTTATTCTGGGACACCCAGTATAATTACCGAGAAATCTCAAGTTTATTTGGAAACATTTTAATTCAATTTTAGCTTTTTACTCGTAATATAAATAAATTTTTTTGTACATATGTTATAAATATTATATATTATTAAATGCTGATGTATATGTTGAAAAAATATTTTGTAATATAAGTGCGAAGAATATTTTTAATCTTAAATTTACGCTTGATTTAGTATAATTTTAAGAGTAAAGCCAGTGGATACGGTAAGTTGGTACAGTAGCCACTGCTTTTTCTAATATTATCGTTTTTTGTATATAATTCTTATGGTGGTTGGGAGTAGTGCAATATATATATCACTGGAAAAAAAAGAAATAATGTAGATGTTATATTTTGATAAATTTAGTAAATAATAACAATCATTATTCTGTTATTTTAGGAACACTGTATATGGAAAAATTTTAAGGAAAATAGGAGACTTTTTTTTAGTATTTTCATTAAATAGAAAAAAATTGAAAAATTTATCAAAATATATCGATTATTCATGTAAATATAATAGGTATGTATCTAATGTATTTTATGCTTTTCAAGTTAACGAAATATGATGTTTTTATTAAATATTATTAAATTTTCAATTTATTTCAAATTTTTTATTGTACCCCACAACCCCGACGTGAAACTATTATTCTGTATACTAGTGTGCATTTTTTGGGAACTATTTTTTTATTTTCGATACCTGTCCAAAATCATGTGGGAAATATCCAAAGAAGAATCTTTTTCGCTCGGAATTATCGACTCAAAATCCACTGGTATATGTAAAATTCTCCCCTGAATCGATTGCCGAAG
>CAJUYG010001445.1:17604-33449 GCA_910591675.1 Galerucella calmariensis
GAGACACTCAGTTTTTCGAATATTCCATTTACAAGTAGAATCTAAAGGGTTGGTAATTTTGTAGTGATAATTAACTATTCTACACATTCACTTATCATTTCCTTTCCTATAAATTTACATCTTACCTGCGTAGGGTAGATGAGCATATCGTTGCAAAGTGGGTGGTATGTGGTATTGTACAACTTGCATTACTGGATACCCATGCATTTTTATTTTCTAATTTGTAATACAGTTCACTATCATTTCCACTACACTAGTCCTAAGGTACACATTTTTATTGTCATAGTTTTTTATATTCTCCCAACCACTAATATTTTTTACATCTTGCATGAAAGGTCACTTCACAAAATCAACATTCAGATGTCAGCTTTTTACAGAGGCTGCAAATCTTATATGAATTTTGATTTTGGAGGGACATCAGTTCCAATATCAGAGCCGGACTACGAAAAGTGCGGAAATATTAGAATTCTAAATAATCGATAATACCTTCAACAAAAGTATGCTTCGAAGTGCATGAAATAACACTAATAGTTGAATTATGTTGAAAATTTCCGGTATAAATAAAGAAGATCAGGCAGTGTCTGATTGTTTTCTCTGGATTTGTAATATAGCGGCGTTAAGCTAATATCAATTTTTGATTGTATCACCCAATACGTCACAATTAGTTAAAATTTGCTAGTTGGTTCAATAAGTTTTTCGGAGTCAGATCTACTTTCTCAGTCCAATATATAAGGATTGATAAATGTATTGTATTTTTTGTAATGTTCAGTTGCGCTCGCGCAAGTTATATCTATTTCGGCAGAGTACTGTATATTTGGTACTTATAGTTAAAATTCATAGTTCCGCCGGCGGATCACTATTCATACTGATAATAAAATCCAATTCCCATATGTTTCTTAATAATTTTCGTTTCAATGTTTCTGGACCTTTTTGTCGTCTTTATTCAATTTCTTTTATCTCTAAATATTCATAAATGTATATTATGTTTATTTATTTTTAATTTTGTTTGACTGTATCCCATTCATCAATGCTTTCAGGCTCTTCCATTCTTATATCATTGTCCAGTTATACATAATCTGTATTTTCATTTTTCTGTTATTCTTCCATACAATTGAATTTAACTCACAGTTAAAAAATATTCCAACCTATGCCCAAGTTCAAAGATCCTATTCCAGATATAACTCTATGGCCTCGTACATGTTAGGTTCCTGTTCTAGAGGCTGGAAACAATTTTCTAATGTTTGGAAAGTTAAACTATTATGTTTTGTCATTTGTATAGTGATAGTTAAAGTATGCTTCTCTCATTTGGTCAGCAGTATATGAAAATAATTTTGTTGCAAATGAATATAATATACAAAAGAAATATCACAAATATTTGTATTTTAAATGGAATGTTCGTTATCCGAGTCGATAACTCATTATTTTTGAATTATTTTGGAGTGGTTGGATGTTAAGAAGGAGAAGTTATTCGTTTGCTCGCTTTCACTAACCAAGATTAATTTATATGTACCTAGATTAGACGTTTTTCCTAGAACAAAAATAGATCTATTTTTCTACTATTGTCACCAGTTTTAAGTTATGTTCTCTATTTGATAAAATTAATACTGATTGCGATCATAGATAACACATACAGAATTGTCATATGAATTATAAAAGTAAGAGCTGCATTATAAGTATCAAAAAATATAATGTAACAAAAATAGATGCGATTTTTTCCAAGTGAAATAATACGAAATAGTTATTTTCCTAACAAGTGCGAAAAGTGATACTTTCCCGCACGCGACTGCAGTTGACACGAACGAAGCGGAGCGGAGTTCGGGCAAGCGGTCAAGGGCGGGAAAGACACTTCACGCATGAATTAGGAACATTATTTATTCTACGACCGTATAAACAAAAAAGTATACCAACCCATTTTTCAAGTTATTTTATTTCAACATACATATACAAAACTTCAACTAAAAACTACTAATTTTTATAAATATTAATGAATTTTTGCATTCCGTAAATTACCTAAAATTGGCGGTCCAGTGGAGTTATTTGGTGAGTAGATGACGTCGATGAGGATGGCATCGGTTGCAGGTCGCATAAAGATGACAATGACGGTGACGGCAACGGTTTTAAGTCATTTGTAGACGAAAGAATTTCACTTAATATATTCCGTAAATATTTAAATACCTGTTGTAACAATAGTTATAACTTCAGAAGTAAAAAACTATCTACTAAGGTCAAAATTTGCATAATTTTACTTTCCCGCACTAGAGCGGGAAAGTGACACTTTCAAAACTAAAAAGCGTGCGGGAAAGTGGATTAAAACGCAGGGTCGTAGAAAAAATGTATTTTCATTTTTAATTGGCTGCATGCCAATTGAAAAAAAGCAAATTATTATTATTACACTTTACATTCATTAAATATCGCTACAAATGGTTAATTATCATTTGCTTAGTTTCAGATTTCCAATATTCCGAAGTATTTTTCACTCGAATTGTCTATTAATCAACAATGGATGATTTTCAATAGCCACTCTACTCCCTTACACCTTACAGTAAAAAATCTAAATTTCACTTTTTTACACTCTGAACGGCTACCTACCAATTGTTCAGTCGGTGATAAAAATGTTTAATCTCGTCTGTACAAGATTCATATTAGTTGGTCTTTGTAATTAAAATCTTGTATAGGACCGAATTTCTATAATGTCTGGGACTATGGAAGAAATTCTATTTTTATTAAAATTTTATATAACTCTAGGTTAGGTATGTAGTTTCAAATTAATGAATAAAATAATATGAAAGCATTTTCATAAAAAAATGATGTAATTAATAATGTGAAACTTTCTGAATTAATAAATATCCCATAATTGAAGTCTTTGTTACATCGAAATTTGACTACTTAGTACTTATTTTTGTGATTTGGAGATTGAACATACAGAGACAACTTTTTTAGATAAGTGTATTCTGCAAGAATTTATAAGATATTATTTAGGTATTCCGTTCAGTTTGAAGGTGTTTATCTCATTCTTCTTGCCACACTTGTCAATTTTGTTGGTAACAATAATACTCCTTTATTCAGATAAAAACTAACAAAAGAACACAAATCGATTTCTCTATGGGTATATCGAATAGAATTTAAGTATTTCAGTAATATTTGCCATCATCTCAATCAATCTATTCAATGCTGTAACCCAAATAAAATATTTAATTTCCATCTTATTATATCCTAGTCTTCCAATACTGATTCCAGCCCTGTCGTGAAACGTGTTGCTATAGTTACGTTGCTACGTCTTTTCTGTCTAATAGTCAATATTTCCTCCCACTTTAACAATGTTTGTCCCCTACCAGCACTTAACTCCTCACTCCGCCATAATGTGATTTACCTCGTGGAATGTTACGATTTTATTATTATATTACATTTTAATCAAGGGTAGTGTTTCTCCATGAATAATTTTCCACATATTACCTCGTGAACTCATCAGTGAATGAATTAATATACATTTTGACATCGAAATGTTAGAATTTATTTTGTTACTACCATAAATAACCTACCTAGTTACCAATGCGGGGTAATTCCTCATTAAAAAGTAATTAATACCTACATATTCACAATTTTTTTCTTGTGATTTGTAATTGTATTTAATTACATTTCTTTCTTAGAACAATTTGGAATCGTAATTACAGCAAAATTTGTAGAGGAATTGTAATTTGTAGTTATATTATAGTACAACTACTTTTCGAATTACAATTACTTTTCCAATAGTAGTAAAGACAAAAGCTGCATTAAGCAAAGAAAATATAAACCATCTTTTAGTGTGGCAGAATGTGAGCTCTTAAATATTCAAGATCGAGACTTAGAAACTGCTTCAAATCCAAACCTGACAACGAAAAATATTACAAATAAATAGTTCCAAAAATGTATCAGACACTTTTTGACGAGAGTTGATCACCGAATGTAAATAAAATGTTTGGTGTTGAGCAGTTAACTGAATTATCTTTTTCTACAATCACATTGAAAAGTAGGCTTTTTCGCTTGAATTTCACAACGAAAAGTTGTTGTTTCTTAACCCATTTATGCCTAACGGGTCGAAAACGACCCACTGCCTTTTATATACGCACCTGTTCATATCGCTGTGTTGAGTGTGTTGCCTATAGTGGCATTCGCATGTTAAAACTGCCTGTTGTAGTGTCAGTGAAAAAGCACGTTCGACAGTGAGTTGTTCGTATTTGTAACAAATCAAAGTGTAATATTTCTTTGGATGACATGGCTGAAAGTTATTAGTGGTAAGTATTTCAGTTTTTTAAAGAATATAATCAATTGATGATATATTGTTGTTTATTCTTCAAAGTTCAAGGTACGTTCCCATTTATGAGGGCAGGCTTGGACACTTCGACTGAAATTGAAGTATAATTTGGTTGGGTCGCTAACGACCCGTTGGGCAGATATGTGATATATTTTTTTTATATTCAGGAAAACACCACTAACAACAGCCGAGCTGTTAGATGAAATAGGAAGACTTGACGAAGACGATCCTAATATTCCTGATGCTAATATATTACTCCGCCGGATGACAACGATTTTGATAGTGGTGAGGATTCTGGGGACGAGGACTGCAATGATCCGAACAGACTAAATCCCAGGCAGCTTCAAGCAGAACCAGAAAGCAACAGGCTAGAAGAAGACAATAGCGACAATGAGGAGGAAACTCAAATACAAGAGAAAAGTGGTCCATCTAGGAAAAATAAGTTTCCAAAAAAGCGTAACTGGTCAAAGGGTGATTTGGATAAGACAACGTCTCAATCATCTACTGCAAAATTTCCTATGGTTGATATATTACCTGTACTTACGCTAAGCGATAAAAGTGAACCTTCAGAATTTTTAGAACTATTTAGAATGCAGATGTGCTCGAAGATCTTGTAAAATATACTGTTTTGTATGCATATAGCAAAAACTGTCGATTAGAACTAGACAACGATGAACTACTCGTTTTCATAGCAATATTATACTTGAGCGGTTATGTTCCACTTCCACGTCAAAGAATGTTTTGGGAAGGGCGAGACGACACTCGAAATTTTCTGGTGTATAACTCCATGCGTAGAAATAGATTTGAGGAAATATTCAGATTCCTACAGGCAGCAAACAACAATAACTTGGCAGAAAATGATAAAATGGCTAAGTTACGTCCTCTGATACAAAAAATGAATGAAAATTTTGTAAAATATGTACCTTGCAACTCGGAATTGTCAATCGACGAGTCTGTGATCCCGTACTTTGGCCGAAACGGGTGTAAGCAATTCATAAGAGGAAAGCCAATTCGTTTTGGCTACAAAGCATGGGTTCTTGCTCTGTCGTCTGGGTACTGTGTGAATTTTGATATATACCAAGGGAGGAGTATGAACAAAGAAGAGAAGAAGATGGGCCTTGGAGAGTCTGTGGTTACAACGTTTGTCAACTTGCTCCAAAATCAATTTCCCGATAATAAATTTTCTCTGTACTTTGACAATTTTTTTACAAGTGCTTCACTTGTAAGTAAACTCGGGAAAATGGGTTTTGGTGCAACTGGTACCGTTCGAGAAAATCGAACAGATAAATAATGTCCTCTTGAAAATTCGGCTGTAATGAAAAAGAAAGATCGAGTGGTCTACGATAGTGCAGTTGACAAAGATGAAAACATTGTTTGTGTAAGATGGAAAGACAACAGTGTTGTTACTTTGTTGTCAAATGAATATGGTTTATGCCCAATCCAAAAAGCAATAAGATATTCATCAACACATAAAAAAAAAGTAGATATACAGCAACCATACGTCGTGCAATATTATAATAGATATATGGGAGGGGTAGATCAGATGGATAATAATATTGCAAATTATCGTATAGGTCTGCGAGGAAAAAAATGGTATATTCCTATTTCATTTTGGATGTTCGACATATGTATAAGTAGGTTTTGTCACGCAAATTTGGTTTGAAGTTGGACAATTTGGAATTTCGCAGAAGAGCTGTAATCGCTATATTACAAAAATATGGAAAACCTCCTTTGGCCACAGGTCCAACATTCCATTCTGTAAGTCCAGCGGCACGTCGACAGGGTCAGCATCTGGTTGTGATCAGCCAAACACGGCGAGGATGTGCTTTTTGTAAAAATAAAACACCCAAGGCCTGCAATCAATGTACAGTTGTCCTTCATGATAAATGTTTTCTAGATTATCATAAATAATGAAATTTTCAAGTTTCTGTTGTAAAATATAGAGTTCAATAACAGTTAGCTTTTATTTTCATATATTACCATAACTCAACATCCAGAAAATGCACTCTAAATGTAAATTATCAAACAAACAAAAAAGTACATTAATTTGCCCAAGTGGGTCGAAAATGACCCACATCATATTTCAATTTACATTTTTATTTTTAGTATCAACCCATCGCAAAAAAAAATTCTGGGCATAAATGGGTTAAGGAGAGTTACTTTACGCTCGCCGAGTGTAAAAAATGGCAAAACGCTTGTTGCCATTAGTAGCCACGGGAGCCCCTTGAGCTAATGGCCAGGTCGAAAGGCCGAATAGGACAATAGGTCCCATGATTGCCAAGTCTTGTGAAAGTTCTGAAAAGTGGAATAAAATTCTAAGTAATGTAGAGTTCGCTATCAATAATACTGTGTGCAAAAGTACAGGAGAATCTCCTTCTAGGTTATTGTTTGGCGTAGAACAAAGGGGTTTAATTGAGGATTCAGTTATGTCAATTTTAGAGCAAATTAATCCTGCGAATCACTATGATTCGGTAGAAATACGCGATAAGGATTATAAAAACATAATTAAATCTCAACAGTACAGTAAACAGCGTTATGATAAATTGCATAAATCACCAAGAAAATATAGCATAGGAGACAAAGTGGTAATTACCAACAAAGTAACTACTCCTGGGGTAAATAAGAAATTACTTCTACGTTTTGAGGGTCCATATAAAGTAGATAAAATTTTACCTCATAATAGGTATATTTTGAAGGACGTAGAAGGTTTCCAGGTTACTCAGATACCTTACCATGGAACAGTTGATGTTTCTCATATGAGACCTTGGCATAAAGAAAATGTTTCTGACCACTCTGAGATTAATTCAGATGATGATTCTGATGGTGAGTCGGAAACAATAAAAATTGTAGTTGAATAAACCTCAATTGACATTATTACCCGGAATTGAAATACATTCCCCTAATATTGATGTTTTATATTTCCACATTACCATTGCTTATATGTTTGTGTTCATAGTTGTGTTCGGTATTACCATTAAGATAAATTATGTTACCATTAGGATAAATTATGTTACCATCATGAGAAGTTATGTTACCATTATGATAAATTATGTTACCATTATGATAAGTTATGTTACCATTATGATAAATTGTGTTACCATTATAATTAATTATGTGACCATATGACAAATTATGTTACCTCCCAAGTAACAAAAATTCATTTATAAGAGTTATATAAACTACTACATAATAATTTTTAAAATAACAATTTTTGCTTCAAAATATTTTATAAACACTTATATGACACCAATAAACACGAAAAGGGCCCAGGATTATAAAACATATTTGTCGACTAAGAGTCGTAATATTAATCATAAAAATACTTATATAACAGATATATATACGCTACATAATAATTTGAAATATCTTATACAACACCATTATGTCAATTTTATAACTAATTATAAAACAGTTTTATAAATATTTTTTAACCTTCTTGAGTATATCTACAAAGCTTTAATATAACTGTTATATTAAAATTTTATGAATATTTTCGAGACACATGTTTTTAACTAAATATTATAGCATTTTTGCTAATCCTAGACATTTTTATTTTATAACTGTAATAAAAGTCATTTTGGCTCATACTTATAAATTTCACTAAATATTTAGAATGTATGCATGGTTCCAGAGCCACATCTAATATGGCCATTTCTTTTAAGATGGAGACACAAAAAATATAGGTATTAAGAGATTTTAAAGATTCCTTCAACCAAATTTTACTTACCAAGGTGACTTTACTGATAGAATATATATATATATATATATATATATATATATTTGCGGTAAAAAATTTAAGCGCCGCCGTTTCAACAAATATTTAAATATATTTGATGAATTAAAATTTAATGTAAAAAATAAAAAATAAAAAATGTTCGCAGTTTTACCTTGTATACTTTAGGAAATGTGTTTATTTATTCAAAAATATTTAATTCATGTTGGTAACTCTTTGAAATTATTTTGTTTAATGATATTTCAATGCAGTGAAATATCGCTAAAAACTATGGCGTCAACTAATAAATCAGTTTTGTCATGAAGAAAGCACTTATAAAATAATTTCATTTTATAAAGTAATCCGGATACACATAACAAAATAATAATAAAATATAAAAGAAATGTCATATTGCTTTGTTGCCATAATTAAGAGTTGTAAGTCTTTTAAACATTTTGAAAAATAAACATTATAATAATATAGGGTTAAAGTTGATTTTAAAATTTTTATTTATTTCCTATAGATTGGTAGGTAGGTACCGATTATACTCACTTCTAAAGTCTAGATTAACCAAATTAATAAAATTTAATTCAGTAAGAAAACGAACTTTTCGATTACATAAAACCATATACCGGAAAATTTAATTCGACTGTTAAGTATGTTTTATTATCCAACCTAGCTATTTTCCAAAAATTATTCTTTTGTGAGCTAAATTGTTATTACATTTATTTCTAATTTGACATATCAATTATTATAATCATGTGGAAGGCAATAATTCTTTATATCATTATTTAGCGATAAATCATAAGCATATTTTTAGTAGGGTGTCTTCGTATTTATTTTATTACTATTATTTATTGAATTGAAAATTTTAGATTTAAATACGAGGAAGAAAGTAAATAGTTAAGGTTACAGAACATTTTGAAACTTTACAACACCGCTTTCTTTTCTCCTCCTTCAAACCCATAGAGATATAAATAAGGGAAGAGACGAAGTCACGTGATCTAAAGCGTACTCGGTCAGCCATTTTCGTGCCACGCTAATGTCAAAGTTATTTTAAGTGTCATTGGTGTTGTAAATTACATTTTTAAAGATATTTTTGTTTTAATTGATTGCCTAAAATGGTTTCTTGTGCTGTTAGAAGTTAAACCAGTCGAGACAGGGGTGGATATTAAGAAATCTTCGGGAATAACGTACCACAGGTAAGATAAATAATATGCAGGGGTGTATTACAAATATTAAAAAGGATTCACTGCATTACATCGATTATCAATATTAAAAATTCATATATCGAAAAATATCAAATCCGGTTCTGTGCAGAAATACGTTGCGTACCATACTTAGCCACGCCCACTGATTCCACATGTACATATGGAACCTAACACTGGATGTCGTCTCCTTCCTTATTACTATCTCTATGTTCAAACCACTTCCACAGTACACGTTACCACATGTTATCTATGGTTACCACTTCAAACAATGTGCGAGTTCGTCTAGTCACGTTCATTTACGTCTAGGTATTCTAGAGTAATCAGAGTGAATCGAGTTTCTATCGCACTCTTTTCATTCCATGTGTTTCTTCATAAAAAGACATTGCTCCGAATTCAGAATAATCTGAAAGTGGAACTAGGCGTTAAGAACGAAAGAACGGACCAGAAAAATACCGCGCAAAGAATATAACCTATTTTGTTTTTTAGTTCCCGATGTTACAAATTAAGAATTAAATTAAAAATTAATACAAAAGGTTTTGTTTTTTTGATTATTGTTCGACATTCTGCGCGAAGTAAGGAAAAACATCATCATCATCATCGTCACATTCGTCACTTGAGTCATAAATAATATTCTGGATAGACTGATTATGAAGCTCTTTCAAAGGGCTTGTAAGATCCTCCTGTACATATAATGCATCACATTCCACCAAAAGTGACTGAACTGGTCTGCTATTAGCTAGAGTTGTGGAAATACTGGACTCTAAAGCCCTTTCTCTATAACGTTTTAATTTTCTTTTGAAATATCCACTTCTTTTTATTTTGTTCCATTCGTTAGACATGCTTTTAAAAAATGTCGGTGCCAATTTATGGGTATAAATAACCTAAATAGTTAGGTTAATTTTATAACTGCTTTATAAAGTTTACTTAACACTTTTATAATTGATTTATAATTTATTAAAAATCATTTATGAAACATGAGTATTGCGTAACCTACATTATTTTATTAAACTGTCATGAAAACAATTACAAAATATATTAATAAAACTTCATTGAAACAATAAGTCATATTTTTGTAACGCGTTTATAAATGTTTCTGAAAGCTGCTATAAACCTATTATAAAATAAATTTGTGTTTACACAAAATAGTTTTATAAGCATTATTTTATAAACATGTTGGAGTGTATTTTTTTTCAAGGCTTACGACTGTTATATTAATTTATCATAATGACATTTTTGTGACTTATTTATACGATGCTTTTGCTTCCGCAACAAATTTGCGAGTTATAAAACTTTTATATAATAAAAAAGTAACCTAGACGCTTTAATAAACCAGGTATATAATAATTGTGTTTCAAAAGGAAATTTATGTGCTACTTGGGCTCTATTATAAGTTATGTTACCATTATGATGGACTATGTTACCATTATGTACAAGTTGTGTTATTATGTATTATGACAAACTTATGACTTATCCTAGATTGCATTATGTAAGTGTAAAGTGATGGAAGTTCTTGAAACTTGAAAATAAGTCGTTGGGTCATTAAGCCATATGATCGAGTCGATCATGTGTCAGAATGGCCGAACTGTTAGATTATTTTGATATGGATGTATGCTCTGTGGTCTCGGTTATGTTACTTCAACCATAGATAATTATATATCAGTGGGCTGGACCTACTGTTTTGGGGGTTATGTCAGATGTCATGTTTTTAGGAGGGAATGTGTGCCGGTGTGTAGAATAAAAAGTAGTAAAAATTATTAAGTTGTTTATGTGCTCGACCAACCTATGCCCCTAACAATTTTTAGTTTTTAAATATTGAGAAAAACGAATACAACTTATACAGTCGACTAACACGAGTATTGAAAGGGCAATTAAAAATTTAATTAAATTATCTCGATTGCTAATGGCCCTCATTAAGTTGATAATAAGTTGATAAGGGTGTCATGTCACATTTATATAGTTCTGAGTAGGCACATCAACAAAACTAAATTGTGACTGGTGTACACACAGCCTGATAAAATAAAGGAATAAATAACAGGGTCTACGCCTACGCAATAATAAGGCTGAGATAATTCATATTTTTAAAAACATGCTTAAATATCGAAAACTCTTGAGATTCGTTGAAGGGACGTGGACGTAAACTACCCTCATTTTTGGCCATAGATGAGTAGAAGAATAAAAATATGGTTGTTTCAAAGAAAAAATTAACATATTCGACCTTTTTAAACTTATACAAACTGTATACAAAAAATTAGTTTCCGACATGACACCAATTACCTTGATCGTCCTACTAATCAACCCTACAAGATGATTTTTATTTGGTATTGGGGATGTTCACACAGAATTATCAAATGTACTACTACGAGAGCATGAAATTTTATCGGGGGTAATACCACAAGAGCTCAGATTTAGCCGGATATTTTTTGTGGTTGTTTTCTCATGCTTACTTTCATTGGCAATTTAACTCGATCTGTTCAGGCAAAATCACGAGAGCTACGCTCTCGTGATTTTGCCAGAACAGCTCTCTGAACAGATCGAGTTAAATTGCCAATGAAAGTAAGCATGAGAAAACCACCGGAAAAAAAAAATCCTGCTAAATCTGAGCTCGCGTGGTATTTGGTAAGACAATCCCATGAATAAAAAACTCAATTCAATTAAACTAAATTAAATTAAATTGATTCCATATGGAGGAATGAGTTTTCTTGGTATTTTCTGGAGTTGATTTTTCAATTTCCCTTACTATTTCTGCCTTGCAAATATTTCCAAATCTCGACATACTTTTTGGAATTGTTATATTATGCTGTTTAATTCATTCTGTTTTTGACATTTATAATTGTCAAATTGACGTGCATTGCTTGGTAAACAGACAGTACCTAAATGCTAGGGTTGCTACGGTAACGTAATTTATCCGATATTTTTATCCACTTGCAAACTCTCTTCCTTCCTATTTAGCCGACAGCAAACTACGATTTTTGTATTCACAAATGGGAATTATTATACATGAATGGGATTGTCGAGAATTTTTTTCTTTTCCACGAAAACTTTTTTATTTGGCAAAAATATGAAAATACACCGATTGATAAAATCACGAGTCCGCTAGGACGAGGGATTTCATCTGAATTCGGTTTGTTTGAATGCTTTTGCCTCAAATAAACCAGTTTGACTGATGGAAATAAAAAATTATGTGATAAAATTTGGAGAGCGAGTTGTATTTGGGAAGATTATTTTTTTCATCAATTGTGGAGTGGAATTTTGAATTAAATGTTCAATATTCTCTTGGGTGATGGCACTGAATCGGACTGGGTTCATTTTCAAATAAACTTCGAAGCACTTTTAGTTGTCTATAATGACAAATTCAAAGTAAGATTTTGACGTTCCAATGTAAACAGGGTATTATCGATGAGGAAGTAGAATTATCATATACAGGGTGTCTCATTATATTCTGACTGTTTTTTAGAGCTTATATCTCCGAAAGGGTTGTAGATAATAAGATGCGGTTTCCACAGTTAGGTTTAAAATTACCGTGAGTTTTGTTGTGACACATTTATATAAATGACCTACTTCCGGTTTACTCTCTAAAAAAGTGGCGTATTTTCAGAATACAATAGATGTAATTTTTTAAATTGGACACCCTGTATATTTAGCAATTTATTGAAAGACGCATATTTTTACTTTATAACGGTACTTAAAAGTTTAAAATCGGTGCACAGAAAGCGAAGTTAGATAACTTTAACTAGGATACTGTAATGATTTAGATATAAAGTTGGAACTTTATTAGCTAAAGTGAACTGTAAAAAACAAATAGAAACATGTTTTAGGGCACTTTAAAAAAATGTTCGATGTATCTTCCTTCTTGGTCTATACATTTGTGGAATCGAACCCAGTTGTCAAATGCTGCTGTCAGCATTTCAAGAGGAATATTTTCTATTATCTGCATTATGTTATTTTTTTATTCCTCAATAGTAGCAGGCATCGGGTTGTAGACTCTATATTTCACAAATCCCCATACAAAAAATCTGGAACAGTCAGGTCTGGGGAATTTGGAGGCCATTCTATTGGACCAGTCCTACCAATCAAATTATTTCCAAATTGTTGGTTAACAGATTCTCTTGCTATGTTGGAATAATGGGGTGGAGCCCCGTCTTGTTGAAAGTAAACATTTTGGTTCAAAACCATCTTGTTCTAACTGGTTCTAACACAATGTGACGTTCTGTCAATGATCGCAATATTTTTGTGATGTGACATATTAAGGCCTCCTTGATTATTATTTATTGATGAGATATCTGAATCATTACAGTATCCCAGTTAAAGTTATCTAACTTCGCTTTCTGTGCACTGATTTTAAACTTAAAGGTACTGATGAAAAGTAAAAATATGCGTCTTTCAAGAAATTGCTAAGTCTACTGTATTCTGAAAATAAGCCACATTTCTAGCGGGTGAACCGGAAGTACGCCATTTATATAAATGTGTCACAACAAAACTCACGGTAATTTTAAACCTAACTGTGGAAACCGCATCTTATTATCTATAACCCTTTCGAAGATATAAGCTCTTAAAAACAGTCAGAATATAATGAGACACCCAGTATTATACCACGAGAGTGAACATTTTGTCGGCAAAATTTTTCGATTGTCATGAAATTTTGTTGCTTGGCAATTTTGCGAATGACATTTTCAACAATTCACGAGCCGTCAGGCGAGTGGTTTTGGATTAAATGTCATGAGCAAAATTACCTTAAAGCAATAAACTTGAATACGACATACGACTCCTTTTCTTTATTATTATTTTCTCGAAGGTTGGGAATGGTGTTCTTCATTTAATTGTAAATATGGTTTCAAAGAATGGGCAGAAGAATGTCCTGTAAGCTTAATTACTTCTTGTTCACCAACTCCTTCTTTTGCTAATGCAGATATTGCAGAAGCTCTATATGAATGAGTGGCTATTTTTATTTTTTTTGTGTCTATACCAATTGATTCTGCCGATATTTTCGTCCACTTTGAAATTGTATTAATTCCCAATGGTGATTTTTGTACCATTTTCCTTTCTCCCAATTTGGATGTACTGGTAAAAATAATATTGTTGTTAGATAAGGATTGGATTCTCTTTTTTCAATAATTTTTGAAAATAAACCAACGGGACACAAATTGTTGTTAGCATTATTTCTTACCAGCCACTTACTGCCAGATAAAGCTTTTGATCCTCCTTGTGTCGTTTTGGAAAAGATTGGATTATATTCTACCCTGCCAGTAAAATTACCTTTATTATCATATTCTTTTTTAAAGTAACTAATATCACAATCAGCAGCTTCATTTCCACGCCATGCTGATTCGAACGAACATAAATGAAAAAACTTTTTTTGTAACCGATGAGGATTATCTTCAGAATAGCTTTCTACCATTTCCATTAATTCTTCTTTGGTAAACGTCTTCTTTTTCTGGTTTCAGGTTCAGCCTGAAGCTTTTTACGTTTTGCATCCCTGGCCAATCTAGCAAATTTTTAGGTAATAGCTTTAAATGGATCAATTTTGATGTTAAATTCTAGAAAATATTTTTCCTGAACCATTTGAGCAGTCGTATTCCAAAGTGTTTTCACACTAGCTTCAGTATAATCAGTTCCATCTCTTTTTTTCATGTTAAAAGCATAATCTTCAAGAATTTTTGCTATAACTTGTTCAGAAGTATCCTTTTCTAACGTATAACTACGTGCGTCCAGAAACATTCTAAACTGTTCCCACGCAGACTTTTTTGTCTTCATTGTATTTCGCGGTATACTTTGCTCAATTGTACTCTCTATTTCATTTATTGAATTATTTCCAAATCTTGTATTATTCATGTTAATAATACTTATTTAAATTTTTGAAACAGTTTTAATAATTTTTAGACAGTTAAATGAATAAATAAACAACTTAGTTTCCTCAGAAACCACTAACAAAGATTTTATATTGAATTTTATCACAGAGTGATAGAATTTTATACACATAGATTTTATACATTAAACGTCAAAAATTGCCGCGACAAGACAAAAAATTGCCAGTTCAAAACCTTCAAATTTTGTCAGTTATCAATTTACTCTAGTGAAATAGTCAGTATAATACCGAATGATTGGCTAGAATAATGTATTGCTATTGGTTAAAACCACCAAAATGTCAGATTTTGACAAGTGACAAAAATAATCAGTAGTAATACCCCTGGGGTCTTGATAATACCGAGATAATTTTGTTATAAAGAATGCTTAAGACGTGTTGCTTGATAATAGCCGAAGGCCGCAGGCCGAGGGCTATTATCTTTGAGCAACACGCTTGAAGCATTCTTTATGACAAAATTTTGAGTATTTATCAAGGTCCGATGAGATAATTTTTTACTTTGTAGATATCCAAAAATTGATTGTCAATCTGACGTTTAATGATTTCCAACAGTAAGTAGGTACACAAGTGGTGGTAATTTTTGGATAATTTTAACTAGATGCACGATTCTTTGTTGCTATATGGGAATATCACGAGTGGACGAAGTCAACGAGTGGGATTTCCTACACTCGTGTATCAGAATAAACCTGATAATTTTTTATTCAAGCATGTTGTCAGTAAAAACCGTTATTTTCATATTTTGTTAAAAGAGCCCTTCGCCTTCGGAGTCGG
>CAJUYG010001445.1:33459-53618 GCA_910591675.1 Galerucella calmariensis
CAAAATTTCTAATTGTTGAAAACAATAATCTTCCCAAATACAACTCGCTCTTCAAATTTTATCACATAATTTTTTATTTCCATCACTCAAACTTGTTTATTTGAGGCAAAAACATTCAAACAAACCGAATTTAGATAAAATCCCTCGTCCTAACGGACTCGTGATTTTATCAATCAGTTTGTTTTCATATTTTTGCCAAATAAACAAGTTTTCGTGGAAAAGAAAAAATTATCGATAAAATTTGAAGCACTCGTGGTATTACCTTTGATAATTCTGCTTTCTCATCGATAATACCTTGTTTACATTGAAACGTCAAAATTTTACTTTGAATTTGTCATTATTGACACCAAAAATGGCTTCGAAGTTCATTGAAAAATGAACACAAACCAATTCAGTGCCATCACCCAAGAGAATATTGAACATTTAATACATTTTAAATTGTTGAAAAAAATAATCTTCCCAAATACAACTCGCTCTTCAAATTTTATCACATAATTTTCCATTTTCATCACTCAAACTTGTTTATTTCAGGCAAAAACATTCAAACAAACCGAATTTAGATAAAATCCCTCGTCCTAACGGACTTGTGATTTTATCAATCTGTTTGTTTTCATATTTTTGCCAAATAATAGTATATTACATAACGTGTGCGGAAAGTGACATTTTTCACACGAGTGGGAAATATTGTAGCACGAGGCATAAGCCGAGTGCGACAATCACACGAGTGTGAAAAATCACTTTCGCACGAGTAATGTACAGTATTTTTCATACGATCACGTGATAATTTCACCAAATAATGTGTAATTAACATATGACATTAATACAAAAAAAATGTTACAATTAAAGTCAACATAATTGATTTCAAAATTAACAATAACTATCAATAGTGACAAAAATTCAAGTAATTTAACTATATAATATAGGTAGGCTATGACAATTATTAATTGGTTGGATAATTATAGAATATGAAAGTGAAACTATTATTGTTCATCATACTTCATACATACTTATCATAATACCTTTCAAGATGATTACATTTTCCTACTATTATAACAGGTGATTTGGATTAGTTTGTACAACATCGGACTTCTGACGAAGAGTACGCGGGTTCGATCCTCGACCGCGCCCAAAATTTTTTTTTATCAAGAAAATGACAAAAATTTCAATTTTCAAATAGATCGCTTCAAATATAGATATTACGTAGGTAGATCTAATTGGAAATTATATATTTAACAGCTTGCCAGTGGTCAATCTTGATAAAAATTGATTTGACAGCTTTTTTATCCGTACGCGTACGGATAAGTTTTTTTTCCGTAAGCGTATGAATAAAGGCCACTTTCCATAAAACTAGACAGTGCGATATATGTCACTTTCCTATGTGATCGTAGGAAAACAAGTTTTCGTGGAAAAAAAAAATTATCGATAAAATTTGAAGCACTCGTGGTATTACCTTTGATAATTTTTTCACGTTGTTTGATTGGATCTTTGTTTGAATGAATACGTAAGCCATTCGGTACCGGACATTTGTCAGTGTCATTTTTCTTTGACGTTAAAAATGTGATGTCAGATAACCTGTTTAATAAAGATAAACGTATTTGCTTAACATTTTGCTGAATACTTAAAAAATAATCATGCCTAATTACATTCGTGGTGATAATTTTTTTTATAATTTTAACTAGATTCTAAATTCAATATAATCAGTGTAATTTTGATGCAATTGGTCGATTTGAAGTTTTTTCTCATTACGATTGAAGGCTATCCATAAAGTACATCACACGTTAATGGGGAGGGAGGGTGTCACCAAAGTGTGACATCGTTTGACAAGGGGCATGAGGGGGTCAATAGTTTTGTGACGTCACATGTAAGATTTAAAATACTGAAACGCAAAGTTTGGATGTGAATTGAAAACTTTTTCGGTTTTATGAAATGTTGGACTTTATGTTGATTTTATTAAATTATTATGTAATAAAAATAAGTGAAAAATGAAAACTGCTGTTTTCTCTCAATTATTTTCAAATACATGCATGATTTTAAAAAATGTGTGACGTCACTTCAGGAGGGGGAGTTATAAAAATGTGACAATCTGTGACAAGGACGAGGGGTTCAAAAGTCCTAAAATTCGTGTGACCCCTTGGCTGACTGGATCGTTTTAAAAATAATCAATACAAAATTTATGAGTTTCATTCAAACAAATATTATTCATTTTTATTCCAAACAACAGTTGTGGAAAGTATTTTATTAGATATAATATCATTAATTCAATCGTTAGAAGCAATACCAAATCTTCGCGACTTTTTTGAAACAGTCGCTGTAATCCAGAGGTGATTGGAAGAAATTTGACACATGACTTTAAATCAAGTAATTTGATTGGTTACTATATTTAGTCAAAAATAATCAGTATAATACCAAATTATTGGCTAGTGTAGTGAATAGACAAAAATATATTTCGTAAAATATATTGTTTTAATTGATAATTGGTCAATACTTAGAAATGCGCGAATTATGTAGTTGAATGAACTACAGGAATTTAGTACACGTCCCTACTGTTGTCAGGTGCTTATTTATTTATTGTAGTGTAAGCATTTTTGTTAGGTTATAGATTTGTAGACATGAATTTTAATGATTATTCAATAAAGTTATGCTAAACGAATAAGTTGATTTATTTCATTCTAAGTATGTGAATTATAATTAAAAAGCCAGAATTAACAGAACCTGAAGATATACTTTAAACATTAAATAAAGTATATCACATGGCGATCCTGCCAGTTCTACAAATCTTAGTTTGTAGTTATATGTAAGTGAGAGTTTGGATTGTGAGATATTATCAATAATATGGGACAAGAGCATTCTAAAGAAGAAATTATCATAGCCCAGGCTGGTAATAGTGGTGGTCTTACGAATACTCCCAAATTAAACGGAGGGAACTCTTTTTCGACAGCGGAGATTCTGGGAATGATTGCATTCGCTGGGTCGTTGGTGACAGTGATCTACTTCGTGATGAAGACATTCAAAAGGCATTTGGAAAAAAAGATAAGAAGAGAAATAAGGATGAGTCAAGAGCTAGTATAGTAAAACAGTGCTAGTGAGTGAAAAATTAATGGAAGAAGGTATTTTTAACTCTAATTTTTAATGGTATTGTATTCTTTTATTTGTACAAATGAGTAGTATAGACTTATTTAATGATTTAAATGAAAGCATTAAGGGGTTTAAACGGAATTTAGGTAAAGATAATCAACAAAGGCGTCTTAACTTAGTTAATAAGCAGCAAAGTAGTGAATTAAGTCAGATTGAAAGAGAATTTGTAGCTTTAAAAAGGGTATTTAATTTAAGATCTCATAGTACAGAAACTATTGATACTGTTAAATCAATTGTGGAGTCAATTGAGAGAACAATTGATGAAGTAAGTAAAAGTTTAGAGGAGAGATTGGCGATTATCATAAATTCAAAGGATAACTTAATCAATATGGGAGAGAAATTTGATTTAAAAACAGTTCTAGTTTAGTCCCTATAATTGACGATACGGAGGAATCGGTAAAACAACTAATTGATGCCATAGAATTATACGATAGCATTTTAGATAATGATGGTAAAAAGTTCTTGATTAAATACCTATGTGTTAAAAACTAGGTTGGCACAATGTGCAAAATTAAAATTAAATTCAATTTACAATTCTAATGCAGATTTAATTACAGATATTAAAAGTAATTTGCTAACAAAGCAATCAGCAGCTTCTTTATCGTTAGGTTTACATAATATAAAACAAAAAGACAAATCAATCGATGACTTCGGAAAATCTATCGGAGAGTTAATTGTAAATCTAACACTAGCGCAAGCTGATGGGGATGCCAGCGCGACAAAAATTTTGAAAATTACGAATGAAAAATTGGCTATTAATGCTTTTGCAAATGGTTTACGTAACCACGATTTAAAAACAATAGTTAAAGAACGAAATTATAATTCGTTAAACGAGGCGATAAGAGGAGCTAAAGACGAAGAAATAACGAATAATTCAAATTCCCACATTTTTAGTATGCGCGGTCGATCCAAATCTAGGACAATTAATTATAGAGATAGAGGTTTTGGCCGAGGAGTGAATAATTACTCTCAAAATAGAAATTTTTCCCAAAACCAAAGTTATTTCAGAAATCAAAATGCTTCGAGATACCAAAATTCGTCCAGGTATCAAAATTTTCCTAGACATCAAAGTCGAGGCAATAATCGCGGGATGAGATCTCGTGGAAATTCTTATCGTGCTCCACGCAATTTTTTCTTGCATAATGAAGACCAGAGGAGCGAAAATAACAGTGAAAACGTTTTTTTTCGTCCCTAAAGGTAATGATGAAGATAGTCATGTAGTACTGAATGTAAACGGTTTAAATTACATTCGAATGAGAAATAAAAATAGAGATTTAGTTTTTTTGCTGGATTCCGGCGCTTCTATCAGTGTTATTTTTCCATCTAGTATTAGCGAGAATCAGTTTGTTGACACATCAAACCGGATTAAAATAAAAGGTATATCTGGGTCAACAGTTACAATGGGGTCAGCAAATATTTTATTACAGTATGATAATATTAAGATAGGTCATAAGTTCCATGTAGTAAAAGACTTTGAAGGTAACATAAATGGTGTAATTGGATCAGACTTCTTTGTTAAACACTATGCAGTATTAGATTACGAAACATTCATGTTCTATTTTTACGTGAACGATAAGAAAATAGCTATTCCTTTAGAATCCGAACACAATAACTTCACAATAGTTCCACCTCGTTGCGAAATTATTAAATATTTTGAAGTCAAACATAAAAATGATAGCTTAGTAGTTCCAGAAGAAATTTCACAAGGTGTTTTTATAGCAGGTATTATTACTAGAGGTTGCAATAACAGAGTACCGGTTAAAATCTTAAATATTAATGATAGAGAAGTTACACTTGAAAATTTTAAACCTAAATTAGAAGATGTTTCGAATTTTAACATTCATGTATTCGGAGATATTCCCTTTTCAGTTGACCATTTAGATAAATTATTAGGTATAATAAATGTTAATGGATTAAATGAAGAAGAAAAGATATCTATTCACAAAATATGTGCAAAATATGCAGATGTTTTTCATTTAGAGAACGATCCATTTACAGTGACTAACGTTTATAAACAAACAATACATCTAAACAACGATTCAAATCCAGTTTATATTAAACCGTATAGATTACCTCATGCACAAAAATCGGAAATTCATAGGCAAGTAGATAAATTACTGAATGATGGTATTATTGAACCGACAAAGTCACCATTTTCTAGTCCCTTATTACTAGTGGAAAAGCGAGCTATAAATGGTCAAAAACGCTATAGAGTAGTTATCGATTACAGACAATTAAATAGACAAATTACCGATGATAAATTTCCTTTACCATGTATAGACGAAATTTTAGATTCTTTATCGGGAGCAGTATACTTTTCTCACTTGGATTTGTCTCAGGGTTACTATCAAGTAGAGTTGGAGCAAGCTTCGTGACCTTGCACAGCTTTTACGACAGACAGAGGACAATTTCAAATGACTAGGTTACCTATGGGTCTAAAAATTAGTCCTAGTGCTTTTTCGAGAGCTATGACGATAGCAATGGCGGGTTTGAATTAACGAAAGATGTTTTGTCTACTTAGATGACCTTGTAGTTTTTGGAAACAATTTAACAATTCATAATCAAAATTTAATAAAAGTGTTGCACCGCTTACGAAAATTTAACTTAAAATTAAATCCACTGAAGTGTGAATTTCTAAAAAAGGAAATATTATATTTAGGACATGTAATATCTTCTGAGGGAATTTCACCAGATCCACAGAAGATTAGTGCGATGCAATTATATCCAAAAGATTCAAGCGAAACTAAACGTTTTGTAGCATTCGCTAATTACTATAGAAAATTTATTAAGCAGTTAGCTGAAATTGCAGCACCCTTAAACCATTTAAGTAAAAAAGGAGTAGTTTTTCAGTGGACTCCGGAATGCGAAAAAGCATTTCAAACGTTAAGACAAGCATTAAACCAACCCCCTGTTTTAGCCTACCCAGATTTTTCCGAAAGAAACCAATTTATTTTGAAAACGGATGCTTCAAATTTGGCTCTAGGTGCCGTTTTATCAAATGGTGATGATAAACCTATAGCTTTTGCGAGTCGGAAATTGAATAAAGCCGAAATAAATTACTGTACAATAGAAAAGGAACTGTTAGCCATCTGTTGGGCAGTGAAAAAATTCAGGCCTTACCTTTTTTCTAGAACCTTTCTCATTCAGACAGACCACAGGCCTTTGGTGTATCTTTTTGGAATGGTAAACCCGTCTAGTAGACTTACAAAATTTAGATTAACTTTAGAAGAGTACGATTTTGTTATTGATTATGTTAAAGGCCGCGAAAACTCGTAGCGGACGCATTGTCACGGGTAACAATTAGTTCGGATGATTTGAAAACGCTTTTGTCAGTCAAAGATGAAAATATGAAAGTAATAACAAGATCCCGAAAGAAGGAAATGGAAAAAACCGATAATTCTGAAAATGATTTTAACGATTCTTTAAATGAAAGGCTTGATCACCTTGGAGTTGTAGAATTATTGAAATCACCGCTAGAATGTGTCGAATTAAGATTTGTGTGTTAATGATTTTAATGAGAAACTTAGCAAGGGAACATGTAAAAGAAAAAATAATGATTGCAAAAAGGTTAATACCCTATTTGATAGAAAATCAAATATTATTTATATAAATCAAGCAACTCTATCAAAGACGGACAGCCTAGGCACATCTTTGAGAGCCTTGAAAGAAATTTGCGAAACTGAAAAAATTCCGGAATTAGTTATAATAGAAAATAAAAGATGCGCATCAATAATAAATGAGTTTTTAAAAGTTCCCAATGATATAAGAAATGCAGGTATAAAAATAACTGTAATTAATACATAGTTCTCAAAATATTAATAATAAAGAAACACAACAGCTAATTATCAACGACTATCACATGCTCCCAACAGGAGGTCATACCGGTGTTAATCGGATGTACAAGAATATTAAGAAATTGTATTTTTGGCCGGGACTTCGAAAAGATATTGAAGACTTTGTCAAGCGTTGCGATGCTTGTCAAAGACATAAGTATTCTAAAAATATAAAACATCCATTACAAATTACAACTACTGCTACCTCAGCTTTTCAGAAAGTTTTCCTTGACTTGGTTGGACCCTTAAATCAAGACAAAGAAAATAATCGATACATTCTGACGTTACAGTGTGATTTAACAAAATTTGTCGAGGCATATCCGATACAGAATAAAGAAACTGTAACAGTTACTAAAGCATTTGTTGAAAATTTTATACCTCGTTTTGACATACCCGAACAGATCTTGACGGATAAGGGTTCCGAATTTATTTCCTCCACTCTCGAGGAAGCTTGTAAATTTTTAAAAATTCAAAAACTTAACTCTACAGCCTATCATCATGAAACTGTAGGAGCTTTAGAAAATTCACATAAAAATCTAGGCGCCTACTTACGCATATACGCGTCAAATCATGTTAGTGATTGGAGTTCTTGGGTTTCTTTTTGGTGTTTTGCATATAATAACACGGTTCACACTGAAACGTGTTATACCCCTTACGAGTTAGTTTTCGGAAAAGCTAGTAGATTGCCTTCAAACGTATTAAATCACATAGACCCGATCTATAACTTCGATCATTATCCGAAAGAATTAAAATATCGATTGCAAGTCGCTTGGAATGACGCGAGAAATAATTTGTTGGCATCAAAAATACATCGTAAAGCGAAATACGATACAAAAATAAATATTGTTAATGTTAAAGTAGGAGATAAGGTACTAATTAAAAACATGGGTAGTTCTACAAAATATGATCCTCTGTTCAAAGGTCCTTATGAGGTCATAGAAAATAAAAATAGTAACGTAGTTGTGAAAATTGGAAATAAAGATGTAGAAGTTCATAAAAACAATATTAAGCTTTATAATTCATAATTTTTTTTTAATGTTAAATCATGTAATATTATTTTTTCTACTAACGTGCGGAAAGTGAATCTTTTCCGCACTAAAAAGCGTGCGGAAAGAGTCACTTTTCCGTACTAGTGCGGAAAAGTAAATTTGTCAAGTTTTTGGAGAGTATACTGACATTTGAATATTTAAAATACATATTTGTATGATTGTAGCTTACCAAATGACTGAAAAATTGATAAATTTATTATAATTCTGCTATAATTTTCAATAAAAAAATAGTTATTTATGTAACTAGTGTGTAAAGTAGCCTTTTTTTTGACGAATGTGAATATTGTCGCATGAGCCGCAGGCGAATGCGACAATCACATGAGTCAAAAAAAAGGTCTTTACACACGAATTGCATACAATATTTTTTCTACTAGCGAATATTTAATTAAAATACAAAAGTTTAATAGTAATTTTCTTTACGCACTAGTGCGTAAAGAAACATACTTTACGCACTAGTGCGTAAAGTAAGTTAAATCTTTCTTTAGAAGAGTCTTTTTATATTAATCTAAAATAACATCATAGTTTTCTAAAAATATTCAATTCCTAAATATAAAATACAATTGCTTACTCTATAGGTATAGTCGGAAGATCTCAATTTAAATTTTAAATGTCAGATTCAATTCACAAAGAAATGTCAGTCACTCACCGCCAACTTATACCTATTTACCGTATTATTTCCAGTACTCAATAATTATTTAACAATTATTATTAGGTTACTTTACCGAATTCTATAGGTTTCTATCTCCAATTTATGAAAAAAACTTATTTAATATATATATTTAATATCCGTTTATTATACCTATATTTTTATAAGGATATCTATAACTACATACATATTGGAATTTTTTCTTTACGCACTAGTGCGTAAAGTAAAACTCTTTACGCACTAGTGCGTAAAATAAAGTTTTACGCACTCGAAAATGTGTCTAAAGTACGTACTTTACACACGGTAGTAGAAAAAACTTATTTTTTAATCATTTTTAAATGGCCTTGGTATAAGCCTCATTGAATGAATGTCAAATAATAATAATTAGTTTGTTGATATGTATTTAATAGGAAATGTTTCTTTATGTTAACTTTTGAGCTTATTTCCGCATGCTAGTAGAAAAAATAGTGTACCTAACACGTGCGTAAAGTGACTTTTCCGCACGCGATTGCTGGCCGAACTCCGCTAAAGCGTCGTTCGGCCATCTGCAATAGCGTGCGGAAAAGTATCACTTTCCGCACTAGTTAGGTAAACTACTATTGTTGTACTATGTATAGGATATGAAAATAAACTAGATAATTTACAAAAACTGTTGTCTTTGTGTAATTATAAAAAAAAAAAATATTCATATATATATTACTATAAATTTTTTTTTGGTCAGCGAGGGAGGTGTAGTGAATAGACAAAAATATATTTCGTAAAATATATATTGTTTTAATTGATAATTGGTCAATACTTAGAAATGAGCGAATTATGTAGTTGAATGAACTACAGGAATTTAGTACACGTCCCCACTGTTGCCAGGGGCTTATTTATTTATTGTAGTGTAAGCATTTTTGTTAGGTTATAGATTTGTAGACATAGATTTTAATGATTATTCAATAAAGTTATGCTAAACGAATAAGTTGATTTATTTCATTCTAAGTATGTGAATTATAATTAAAAAGCCAGAATTAACAGAACCTGAAGATATACTTTAAACATTAAATAAAGTATATCACACTAGAATAATGTATTGTTATTGGTTGAAACTGCCAAAATGTCAGATTTTGACAAGTGAAAAAAATAATCAATATGAAAGTATGCATCTGTGAATTTTTCATAAAAAATCAATATCTCGATTAGGTACTATGAATTTTAGATATAGGTTATGATACAAAAATCGACAGTAGCATTCAATGTAGAATCTGGAAAGTTAATAATATACAGGGTGTTGCATTAAAAATAACAAAGTTCTCCTTCACTTTCGGTATAACCGAAAGTGACATGTGTGTCAAAATACTTTCTATAAAATCGCCATATTCTGTTATCCATCTATGCTCATTTTTATAGAAATCGTGTGAGTAGTCTGCAATATACAGGGTGTCCCACGACGTTTTGACAGTCTATATTCTCGAAAACTTTTTATATGATGTGTATGAAACTTGGCAGATATAAACAGTCGAAACGGATGCTTATATTTATTATAAAATAACTCCCGATTTTTCTGTCATTTCGGGTTACGTGACCCCAACATATTTTTTTTAAATGGGACAACCGGTATAATATTATAATTTTGGATATATCATTCAAAAACAAATTCAACGATACCACACTTGTCATCACTGTATTGTGCAGTAATGATAATAGGATCTATTTATTTTTATTAAATTATATTACATAGTATTAAATATTTTGCACTCAAAAATTTAGGTGCCTGTGAAATAATGGTATCAACAACATAGGTTGCCATTCATTATTGTTAGGAGAATTTTATTCAAGAACTGTCATTATTAGTCATATTCTTGTGAAGACACTGTAATAATAAGTAAATAACTCCTTCAATTTATACTTATGATGAATATGTTGACATGCTACTTATTTATGGAAAATGTGGCAAAAACAAAACTTATGCTTAAGGTTTGTACAGAAATCGTTCCCCTCATAGAATAACTCCAAGCAAAAATAATTTTGTCTATGTCGAACGAAAGTTAAGAACTGGTTCTTTTTCAAGCGGTAAAAAGCAAGTTCCTCGTCAAAAGGCCGCTCAGGCAGATGACATGAGATACATATTTGGCTTATCTTCAGGTAAATCCACACACCTCAATACGATTCTTTGAACAAGAATTACTAATAAGTAGAAGTTCAATACAAAGAGTATTGAAAAATCCCAAATACCATCCTTATAAAATACATTAAACACAAGGTTTAGTTCCTGCAGATCAGGAAAGGAGAATAAATTTTATTGCTGAAATGTTAGTACACATTAATGATGACCCTTCTTTTTCAGAAAAAATATTATGGATTGATGAAAGTAGATGTCATAACAATGGTATTGTTAATCGCCATAATTGTCATTATTGGTCGCAGGAGAATCCAAAGTGGATGGGCGAAACCAATTTTCAAACAATATGGGGAATCAATGTTTGGTGCGGTTTATTCAACGGTCGGTTGATTGGTCCCTATTTTTAAGAAGGAACATTAACGGGGCAAAGATACTTAAATTTTCAGTAGTAATAACCCTAGGGTCTTTCTAATACCGAGATAATTTTGTCATAGAGAATGCTGAAATCGTGTTGCTTAATTGACCCTATTATAATTACTGCACAATACAATGATGACAAGTGTGGTATAGTTTGTTCAACCATTCTTTGCCGTTATGTCATAATCGGTGACGTATTCTGCTGTTTTGCGTATGTCGTATGTCTTATATTTGTTGAATTAGGCAATCCATCGATCTGTCAAAATAAATTCAATATGGCGGCGACGGTCAAACAAATAACAAAGTTGTGTTTGAGTGTTTGTTTATCCATTGGTTTTCTTTCTGTTTTTTGGCTGTAAATTGTGATTTTTGAATAGTAAAGTGTTTGTCTTGTGAAATGCCTTCGATATGTATTGTGGTTGGTTGTGGAAGCCGTTCTAATCGTGATGAAGTTTCGTTTTATCGCGTTCTCGCAGAGACAAAACACAGGTTTTTAACGGAGAAAAACGATTTGACCAAACTTCGCAGGGCTGCATGGATTGCGGCAATAAAGAGAGACGATCTGACCGAATCTATATTGAAACACCAGAAAGTTTGCAGTAGACACTTTATAACTGGTAGGCTTCTTATCAAATATTATCTTGAATAGCATATCAACTCTTCTAGCTCCTAGTACCTATACGTAATTTGTACTCAAGTAGGTATTAACTTATTTTAGGCAAACCTGCTGCCCTCGAAGATAAAGACCACCTTACTGATTCCAATGTTTGACCGTCGCCGCCATATTGAAAAGATCACGTGGTCTGGATTGCCTAATGTTATTTTACACTTAACCTCAAAATTATAATCAATGGCATATGTTAAGAATTGTTTTCAAAATATGACAACTGAATTGTCAAAAGTAACAGATAAAATTTATGTCGACCTTAGATAAGAAATACGTTAATGACGTCATAATTCCGTCTTATCCATTCCATGAATGAGAGAGCAAGCTGGACAATGAATGACGTAACGGCAAAGGATGGCTGAACAAACTATATCCTTGAATTTGTTTTTGAATGATATATCCAAAAATGTTATATTTTACCGGTTGTTCCATTAAAAAAAATTATGCTGGGGTCACGTGACCCGAAATGACAGGAAAAACGGGAGTCATTTTATAATAAATATAAGCATCAGTTTCGACTGTTTATAAGATCCGTTAGGATGATAAGGTGGCGAGGTCGAACAGCGCGCGCACCGTACGCTTCTTACTGTAAAATGTGACGTAGTCGAGAAAGATCCGTTTGGATGATAAGGCGGCGCGCCTTTGGTTTCTACCGGGGGACTTAAAAGTAACTTATGTTGAAATATTACGAAATAACGAATGCCGAGGAGGCTTAACTTGCTATATTTGAACTGAAATATGCGTGGCACGTCAAACGCAACGTGTTGAGTCTTTGGGAGGTTTTTTTAAAAAACATATATATGTTGTTGATAATGTGTTTGGGGATTAGTTTTTTAAAGATAACAGAAGGGTGAAGATCATGTTAATAATTATATTAGCGGCAGCGCTCTGCCCGGCGCTATGTGTTATCGACCAACAGTACGCTATGAAGTATTTACAACGTTTCGGGTACACAAATGAAAATGATTTGACTAAACTTGGGGATTATTTGTTGAGTTTTCAAGAAAGATATAATATCCCTGCAACGGGAGAATTAGATGAAAATACAATTCAACTTCTAAATAGACCAAGATGTAATGTAAGTGAAGCAGCTTCCGACGATGATCATTCTTTTAGAGTTAAATCAAAATGGTCAAAATTTGATTTGAAATGGTATTTCCCTCAGGCAACTCTGGCAAATCCAGAATATCTTGAAGTAACCAAAAAGGCTTTTGAAGTGTGGAGTAACAGTTCAAAGTTTAAATTTGAATTAATACACAAAACACGACCTTATGCTCCCGATATAACTATTACAGTTGTACGGGGAAAGCACTATTTTCGAGCAGATTGCCAAGGTAGAGATGAGTGCTCCAGTACATTTGATGGTCCCGGAAAGGTGTTGGCACATGCTTATTTCCCAAAAGGCAACAGTTGTGTAGAGCTTCATATTGATGGTGATGAGAAGTGGGATTTAAGTTTGGATGGATCAACTTCAGAAGATCAGACTAGTCTACTTATGGTATTAATTCATGAAATTGGACATATCCTAGGAATTGCTCACAGTGATATTGAGTCAGCAATAATGTATCCATGGTATCAATTCAACATTGCTCCTAAATTAGATGAGGATGATAAAATGGCCCTTGAAGCTCTTTATGGACCAATCAATACATATGTAAATAATCCTTTCAAACCCACATCTCCTCCACCACCGACTACACTTGATCATAGACATCAACCAAATGAACCGGATAAAAATTTATGCGATATAACACCGGAGTATATGTTCATTGCCATGGCTGGTGAATTTGAAAATTACCATTTATATATTATTAATGGAAATTCCCTATGGAAAATTGATTTGAACTCGAAACTTATTCCCTCGCAACCAGAAATACTCGATGATTATTTACCTGAAGAAGTGGGCCCCGTAATTCAAATTTTTCAAAGTTCTTCAAATAATTTAATAGCAGTCAATGACCGTAAATACTATGTAGCAGATTTTCCCGCTCTACAAATACTTGAGGAAAATAATTTAATTATACCTAAAAATTCTCAAATAAACACAATGTTTCAAAGCAATCATGGGAAAATATATGTATTTTATAATAACAGTAATTATATTGAATTTGACAAGAACTTGAAAACTGTCCAGAATAGAGGACAAATAAAAGATATTTTCCCTGGACTACCCACAGATGTTACGGGAGCATTCCAGTACATTGACGGACACATGTACTTTTTCAAAAACACCACATACTACAAATATAATGAGTTTACCAAAAAACTTGTTGCAGCCGGACCCTTTAATTGGAACATATTTGATATCCCATGTCCTAATGGAGACCTTTTAAATCATCTCAAGACTTAATTAACAAAAATAATTTCTTTTTATCAATAATATTTTTAAAATAAACTTTTGCAAATAATTAAATTGTTTTTCTGAAATTCCTACGAACGTTACATTAAAATGTATCGAATAGTAGAACCGGATGAAGCCTCGGTTTGATAATATAATTCCAGATAGTTCTAAGACCGCAATCGGAAAAATCCATTATCACAACAGGAAATGATAAATATGAAAATAAAAACAACACACCACAGAAATTTTGTAAAATTGATATGTCTCAAACCACAATCAGAAAAATCAGCATCACAACAGGAAATGCGAAATATCAAAAACCTTGGAAATTGTACAAAAATGATATGTTTTTAGACCACAATAACTAAATAGAAAATACTCGTAAATTTATAATAGTTTATCACAATTTCACGAAAGTGATATGAAATCCTTGAAAAAAGGTATAAATACATTTTTGGTATTACGGCAACGACAGTTCCATATTGACAATCAACGAGTCTAGTTCGAGTTCGAGTTTTTTTAAAAAACAAAAGTAAGTTTTATCTTTATATTTTTTATTTGCTCTTTACATTTAGTTTCCAAAAATATTTTGAAAAAGTTTTATTTGCTATAAATTTATTGGGGGGAAACTCTTTGCAGACTGGTACAACAATTATCCTGTTTATTTCAGATGAGTTTTATCAATGAATTAAACACCTTCTCTACTTCCACAGGGGTAGAGAACAAACCCATTAGGAAGCTGAAAGAAATTCCGGAAAACGTCCCCCAGAAAATTGTAAAAGTTAAAGTAGTTCAATCAAAATTTGGAGAAGCTATATTAGTTGAATTGGAAGATAATGTAACTTTTCTCCCCCAAAGGGTGGTGGAAAAATATAAAAAATATATCGCTGATATAAACAAGGGAAGTTATAGTCTGGTGTTTTTGGGCCTACAAGAAATTTCTAGTGGTTACCGCCCCAGGACATTATTTGAAATCGAAGAAAATCATTAAACGGTGAGTTTTTTATTTTTAAAATTTTGCTGATTATTTAGCGAGGGTCTGAGGTACACTCACATTAACCTAACCTAGCATGTGTGTTTTAAAAACATTTAAAAAAATTTTTTGTTTCAGAAACACATCACAAAATTTGAAAACAACCTACTGAAGACAACTTAAAAGGAAATTTAGAAGTACACATCCGCAGTCACGATATAGCCCATTACACAAAATTTGAAAGCAACCTGTTGAGGACAACTTAAAAATTAAGGAAATTCGCATCCGCAGTCGAAGACAACTTTAGAAAGCTGGTGAGTACATTTTTATTCATATACTCAAAAATGTCGAACTTCAGTGTTACTTTACAGCAAATTGATGAAATTTTAAATTCTCTAAACAAAATTCAAACCTTTTCAAATAGAAACAAATGGATTTTACTGATTAATAAACACCTCAGAAAATGTAATCTTGCTTTGAAATCTTTCAAGTTTTCGATTGGAGTAAAACATAAAATTCATACAAAAATAGCACATTTGAAGCGCATGCGATGTTTAATAAAAGGGACTCATGTGGGTGGAGGACTTGAGAAATCTAGTAAAAGGGTCAAGTGGGAAAACATTAATGCTGCATTTCAATGTCGATTAAAAACAGGAGTTATTATAAACTTGTCACATAAAGATATGAATGCATTCTTTACAGATGCTTTCAAAATTTTTAAAAACAAGATTTTATTAGTTCTCAAGAAAACACAAATTTCAAAAGTGAACACCACCTTTTGTGGGGATTTTATTAAGCAATCAAAAGACGAGGTGTTAGTAGACCGTAAATATTTTAGTACTCCCAATGTTGTATTAGACATTGGAGATGATTTACATGATTGGTTTAGTATAAATATTATTGATCCTATTTTGAACAGTTTATCAGAATTTGCTGAAAAAGAAAGCGGGTGGGCATTATCTCGAATAATTTTTTTGGAAGTTGCGATAAACAAATATGAAATGGGGGTTGGCTCGTCTTTCATTCCACTACCAGAACCAATTTCTCGAAAGAAGGCAATTGTAAACGTTTGTAATATGGACCGAGCTTGTTTTTACTGGGCAGTAAACAGTTTTTTAAATCCTGCTACTAATCCTCATCGTACTACATCGTATCCACATTACTCTGAAGTTCTAAATACAAAGGGCTTAGATATTGAAATGCCACTGCCCCAAATTACAAAATTTGAAAAATTAAATAATATATCAGTAAACGTATACTCTTTAGAACTAAATCAATCGAATAAATCTACATTTTATACAGTAGTTCCTACAAGATTAACTAAAAATAAACTTGAAAGACATGTTAACCTATTGCTGGTCCAATCCAAGTATTATCCCAAGTTAAATGATTATGATGCACCTCCTGTAGACGATACGAATGAAAACATTAAGTACCACTATTGTTGGATAAAAAGTTTATCTAGATTAACTTCATCTCAACTTAATAGAAATAAGAATAAAAAATTCATTTGCGATAGGTGTTTGAACTATTTTCATAGTAAACAAATTTTGGATAAGCATGAAAGTGTTTGTAAAAATATGAATGAGTCAAAAATTTCTTTTCCCAATTATACTCACATTGAATTTAAAAATTTTATTTATAAGCAGAAATGTCCGTTTGTTATTTATAGTGATTTAGAATCCATACTAAAGGCTTATACAGATCAACAAAAAACAGATAAAACTCAAAAATATCAACAACATGTAGCTTTTTCTGCAGGATATTATTTAAAATGCGCTTACGATGATCAGCTTTCATATTATAAATATCATCAGGGTGAAGACTGCATAGATTGGTTTACCAATCAGTTAACTGATGTTGCGAAATTTGTAGAGTCCAAAATTTTAGATATAATACCCCTTGGTGTTACACCCAACTTAGCAAATGCACTAAATTGTCACATTTGTGAACATAAATTCACTGATAAAGATATAGTCGTTAGGGATCATGATCATTTCACAGGAAAATTTCGTGGATACGCTCATCAAGCATGCAATTTGAATTTTAAAAAAGTTTTTGTTGTTCCAGTTATTTTTCATAACTTGAGCGGATATGACTCACATTTTGTTATTAAAGAAATTGCAAAACGTGGTAAGGTTTCCATACTACCAATAAATAAGGAAAAATATATAAGTTTTACCCTACATGATTCTGAAACTAGCATTAAGTTTAGGTTCATAGACTCCTTTAGATTTATGGGAGCAAGTCTAGACGAACTGGTATCTACACTGAAGGAGGATGATTTTAAAAATTTAAAACACGAGTTTCATGATTTGAATAACGAAAAACTGAAACTTTTGATGAAAAAAGGGGTTTTTCCATACGATTACATCGATTGTATAGAAAAGCTCAACGACGTAGAATTACCGTCCATTGAAAAATTTTACAATAAACTTTATGATTCGAATATTTCCATGGAACAATATAACCATGCAAAAAATGTTTGGGAGTATTTTGATACTGCTAACCTGGGAGAGTATAGTCAGCTATATATGAAAACAGACATACTGTTATTAGCAGACGTTTTTGAGCAGTTACGGAGTAATTGTTTGCAAACGTATCAGCTAGATCCTGCGTGGTACTATACTCTTCCTGGGTATACGTGGGATGCAATGTTAAAGTATACCCAAATAAAATTAGAATTACTTAAAGATATTGATATGATTATGTTTATTGAGAGAGGTATTCGGGGAGGTATATCTGTTTGCTCAAATCGATATTCCGAAGCCAACAATAAATACATGGAGGAGGAGTATGACCCTCAAAAACCCTCTAAGTACCTTTTGTACCTAGATGTGAACAACCTTTATGGGTGGGCAATGTCAGAATTCCTACCTTATGCAGACTTCAAATGGGAAGATAACTCGAACATTGATATCAATCAAATTGCAGACGACTCTCCAGAGGGGTACATTCTTGAGGTAGACCTGGAGTACCCTAAGGAGCTACACGATCTACACCAAGATTTTCCTTTTTGTCCTGAACACAAAACGCCTCCCAATTCCAAATTAAAAAAACTCATGGCTACCCTACACAATAAACATAATTATATCTTACACTATCGAAATTTAAAACAAGCTTTAGCAAATGGCCTAATTCTAACAAAAATACATAGAATTTTAAAATTTAAGCAAGCTGCATGGTTAAAACCCTACATCGCTTTAAATACTAAACTAAGAACGGAAGCTACTACAGCTTTTGCCAAAAATTTGTATAAATTGATGAATAACGCGGTGTTTGGTAAAACCATGGAAAATATACGGAATCATAGGATAGTGAAATTATCAAGATCATATTTGGGGCGTTATGGAGCTAAAAACTTGATTGCTAGTCCTTGGTTTCATTCTAGAACAATTTTTGAAGAAAATTTAGTTGCAATAGAATTAAAAAAGAGTAATCTCGTTTTCAATAAGCCCCTGTACATTGGGATGGCCATTTTAGACATTTCAAAAACTTGTATGTATGACTTCCATTATTCATACATCATTCCTAAATTGGGGAAAAAAATTGTAAATTAATGTATACAGATACAGATAGTTTCACGTATGAACTTCATTGTAATGACGTATACGAAGAAGTGATAAAGGATGATATTCACATGTTTGATACGAGTGATTATGCAGAGGATAATTACTTTAACATTCCGTTAGCAAACAAAAAGGTGCTAGGTTTGATGAAAGATGAATGTAATGGTTCTATTATGACACATTTCATAGAGCTACGTTCAAAAATGTATGCTTTTAAAGTTAGGGGTGGGAAAATAGTGAAAAAATCTAAGGGGGTAAAGAAAAATGTTGTAAGAAATAAAATTACTTTCGAAGATTACTTGAACTGTTTAAAAAACTGGGAGTCTAAGTACATTTTCCAAAACACAATTCAGTCCTATGCACATAACGTTTTCAGCATTGAACAAAAGAAAGTGGGCCTTTCTCCTGAAGATGATAAGCGGTCACTAATTCCAGAGTCGTTTGATACGCTTCCCTGGGGGCATTACAAACTAAGTAACACTGAGTAATTTAATTTTTTGTTGAGTATATGTATATAAAAATGTACTCTGATTGTTTTAGATATGGATACATTAAGTGAAAACTGTATAAAAATAATTTGCGAAAATATAGAATGTCTAGCAGATTTTTTCGAATCATCAAAATTACCATGGACTCTTACCAAACAAATCGCAAAAAAATTTGCAGAATACAAATGGAGATTTTTAAATAAGACTGCTCAAAATGATCAGTCACGGTTTTGTAGAAATCTCAATTATGTTCATTGTTCACGAGACATTATGTACAAAAACCGAAATGCTGTACTTGCTAGATCTGACTGGGGCTACATATTTGAAGACGAGTCTGAATATTGCATATGGGTTAACTATTATAGGATTGATAGATATAACATATATGTTTGTAAAGAATGTTTTGATAGCATTAAAAGATACCATAGAAGCTTGAGGAAACATTTGATTGTAATCAATGATCATTACCATGATGTTTGCGAGTCAGAAGATATAATTCGTGACTTGTACCACAATAAAGATTGGTGGTGTCAAAGTTGTTATAGAACAGTGCTTTTTGAAACAAATGATAAAGATTCTTGTATTGCGAAACTTCATAATTCTCCTAGAACTCACAGATTTAGGGGAACATATGATAGTGATAGCGATATTGATCATTTTGACGGATTCTAGTATTTGTAATTCTTTTGTTTTTTTATTTCATTTTTATAATTTAATCTGTTGTCGGTTCAATCAAATTTTGTGATTTAGACTCTTAAGATATGTAAGTTTTTTAGTTATTGTTTATCATAAATATATTAATCTTTTGTTGGTTCAATTAAATTTTGTGATTTAAAGTGTAAGTTTTATAGTTATTGTTTATCATAAATATATTAATCTTTTGTCGGTTTAATCAAATTTTGTGATTTAGACTAAGTGTAAGTTTTATAGTTATTGT
>CAJUYG010001445.1:53628-83253 GCA_910591675.1 Galerucella calmariensis
TTTAGACTAAGTGTAAGTTTTATAGTTATTGTTTATCATAAATATATATATTATAAAATTCATTTTTTATTTCTTTTTCCCACATTCATGTGAAGACTCAAAGTGCTATTTGAGAATTTTATTATATACTGAGTGTAACAAAATTATCACGCTGTCAAAAGGACCAAATGTTGATCCTGTGCGAAACACTTGCCACGTCAAATGTCACGTTGTCACGTCAAATGTCACGTTGTCACGTCAAATGTCACGTTGTCACGTCAAATGTCACGTTGTCACGTCAAATGTCACGTTGTCACGTCAAATGTCACGTTGCCACGTCAAATGTCACGTTGTCACGTCAAATGTCACGTTGTCACGTCAAATGGAACTTCATATTGATCTCAATGGAAGATTGATTTGAACTCAAAACTTATTCACACACAACCAGTTAAAGAAAACACCAATAATATACAACTATTTATTTAAATCATTGATAACTTTAAGTTTATAAAAGTATACATATTCTCTGAGAGCGTTGTTTAACATATCGTTTGGGGTTATGGAACAAAATGCATATAAAATTTGTAAAGGGCTTTCAGAGGTGATAGTTTTACAGAAATCCAAAACATTATAATAATATTGACAAAAATTTAAATTTTCCAACATAGCTATACGTTGTATAATTAAATTATTCAATTTTAAAATTTGGGATACTTCTTCTTCATCCATGTAATACTCGACGTCATGTTTCCTCACAAAAATTACCTTACAGTCATCGTAATTTAATGGGGTAATGGTGCAGTAGTCTCCACATGGAATCGAATCAGGTTTGAACTCATCTACGGTCATCTGTTGCATCATTATTGAAATAAAGGTATGCCATTCGTGAATGCTGAAGGAAATTTTGCCGAACTTGAGCTGCTGAGATAGAATTACAGCAGGCGTGAATGATCTAGCAGGACTTATTCCACATTTCACTTCATAACCAGAAATTGAATATTGTGTTGAAAGCAGGTACACATTTTCAGACTTTGCAGCAAACTCATAGTTTTTCAAAATTGTATCCAGCTCTGCAGTATAGTTATTATCACTGCTACTACTATCGTCACCACCACTACTGACACCTTGCATGTTGCTAACTGAGTTTGAGATCTGAAACGACTCCAATTTATAGCGTGTGTGGCCTTTTACGTCATAAAACATCAACTCCATCAATCCAGCTGTTATGTTTTTTGTCTAAGCCTAACCATTTCACGAGCAGTTTCTTGCCTTTACGTCTAAGAACTTTTTCCACCAAGTAAACGTCCCGATTAGATGTTTTCTGTAGTTCTTCGTCATAGAAGCAGCCGCTGATTGGTGTCCCTTGCATGTCTTCAAGTAAATACGTAGCAGGATTGGTAATTTTAACTTTGATGATTTTGAATAGTTCTGTAGTCCAATTGGGTGTATATCCTTTTTCAAAGACATGTTTTGCCTTGGATATGCGCACAATGTCGCCAACTTTAAATTTTCGTGGACCGGCTATCTTTAAATGACTATAGGTGTTATTCAAAATAGATTTTTCGTTGGATTTGTTGACTTGAGAAGGCCTATATTTTGTTGTGGAATGTCTTGTATTGCTATAGTTTTGAGTAATTTTAGGTAGAATATCAATCCATTTGTAGGTGCCATTTAAACTGAAATACTTGTAGAGTTTCGATTTCAAAGTTCTTATAACACGCTCTGCCATAGAAGCTTTCATTGTGCTAAATACGCTATAATGATTTATGTTGTGTTTTCTCATTAAATTTTGAAATTTGCTGTTGTAAAATTCCTTTCCCTGATCAGATTGCAGATTTTTTGGTATTCGTCTAGTGTGAGCGAGAATGTCCGAGAATGCCCGAGTAATCTCCTCTCCGGTCTTCGTCTTTAGTGGGCGTGTCCACACAAACTTTGAAAAACAATCAATAACGACCAGTATCATTTTATGATTCCTATTTTGTGGAGCAAAATTCCTCATCTCCGCAAGATCCATTTGCCAAAGATCGTCAAGGCCCTTAATGATAGTGCGTCTCCGAGGGAATTTTTTCCGTATCGGTTTGTGGAGTTCGTTTACAAGCTGAATTTTTTCTTTAGAATACATATTATGACGTACTACCAGCTAGCTTCAGCTCCAGACTGTTAATGCGGTTAACGGTATTCGTATTCATAACCTTAATATTGTTTACAATGCCCGAAACGTTAGTTTTCATATCAGAAACGGATCTGATATTTTCTGTAATTTCTTTTTGTAACTCACGTATGCTCTCAACACACATCTTAATAGAAGCAGTGAATTCTTTTCGAATAAATATTTTGGCTGCCGCAATTGAATCGTCAACGTATTTCTTCGTAGCCATATCCCTAGCTGCTACAGGGGGATTTCGCGAAATAAATGTATCAATTTCGTTAGTTTTATTTTGTAAGTTAGTAATGTGCGCCTGTAATATGGGGATTTTCGTCTTATTTCGTTCAATCCTACAGCTAAATCCTTTATATCACGTTCTTGTTGCTGCAGCACCACACCATGCGTTTGAATTAATGGCGAGTTGATAGCACGTAGGTCATTCAACTGCACATCAACATATTTTTTTGTTGCAGCATCACTATTTGTTGTCGGTTCCTTAACATTACAAATTTTCACATTTTCAATATCAATATTACCGTCCGGTGTATGAGGAAACGTAATTTTCGCTGGTAAACGCGCATAGGGCGTTTGATGTCTATGTCCGAATTTATCGACTGGCATGATTGAAATGAACAAGTTTCAACTTGTTTTATTCTATTATATCAGCCTCCTTGAGTTCATTGATAATTGCTACTATTTCGTTGTCGTGTGACGTATTACCTGCCTCTTTTGAAGCAATCAACAACTTCAAACGATCCACCAATTCATTCGCATCGTCCCAATAAATATACTCCATAGGTTTATCATTATATCTTAAACGATCGATACCTTTTCCTTTTGCTGAAGGAATCGATTTTAGACGAGTCAATACCTGAGACGATCTGTTTGTCGTCGTTAGAGATTTTGTTTTGAATAAAGGTTTTATGATGTAGTGATATTTTTCAGTACTTGACCCCTTAAGACGATCTAACGTGTCTAAATGAACTTCAGTTGTTGTCAAAAGATTTTTATAGTTCTGTAAATCTTGATCATTGTAACTGGGGTCTCGGTAAAATAGAAGTTGATACAAGCCTGGTGTTCCAATTACATATCTTCCTTGTTTGTTTTTCTCAGGTAGTATGTTTATATTACCAGTTTTTCCATCAAACGCAATTCGACGTTTGCCTAATGACCAACCGATTTCATCGTTGTATATCGGACCATAATTTTTATCGATTTTATCATCTTTTTGGAAGTAATCTTCAATGAACTGATGACTGATGGCAGGATATTGGTCCAAATAGTCTGCGACAGCTTCCTGGGAAATTTCGGGGCGCATCTCTTCTGGAGATTCAGAACGTGTAATATTGCCGGATTCATCGGTTTCGGCCACCGGTTCCGTTTCGAGAAAAGGTGTAAACACATCATCTGGTTCTTCTTCTTCCTTCTTTATTTCCTCTTTTGGATTTAAATTTGTAATCGTTTTTTGTAATGTCTTTGAGGATTGCACAATTTCTTCGAGTGGTTTAGATATCGGCTTGAATAGTTTATTAATAGACTCATCTTGCTCTGATTTACCTAATTTCAACGCCAAGTATTTTTTGCGAATCGATCTAGCAAGTTCGGACACTTTTTTCTTGCGTAATGCAGTAGCAACCTTATCGTCAGACATATTGGTATGGACTAAAGACGCAGCTTACAATTTTATATATTTATCGAATCCTTTGCGATACCTACCACCATTAAGGGTAAAATCCTTCATAATTACCAAAGTACCATAGCGGTCACACCAACACTTTGAACACACATTTTTGAATGTGTCAAACGTCATGTCTGGTGATACGTGTTCGTCAAATATATGTTTCAAGTTCACCTCATCCTGCTTGAATAACACAATAACATTACAATTGTCGCGAATAAGCTGTTTCGGTATTTTTGAGTATGTTTGACAAAGATAAGCGGCATCGATATCTTTATGTCTACACATGGAGTAGTATTCACGAATTTTCTGCTGACCGTCACAGGCTACGTCATCGAATAAAAAGATGGAATTTGGCCGAGCTTTCTCTGGACTAATTATTTCTTCATTGTCTTTAAATGGGAAATACCCAACACCCTTGACTTGCGCTATAACTTCCTGTAGCAATTGATACTTTGGTTGAAATAACGATTTTGAATAGACATAAACATTTTTGAATTTCGCGCCATTTGGATTGAATAGGAGCGCCAGCACGACATTCGTCTTACCACACCCACTGGGACCGCATATAATGGCACGGAAAGAATTTGGCAACAATTTACCATGTTTGCCAACAGTTGGTGTTGAGGTGAAATCCAAATTTTCAATGGGTATAGTCTGCTCTTGTTGAATTATTTTCATTGTGTGTGTCTTTTTTCGTAGTACTATCCTTTAAATATATGTGTCACCACTTACGCGTGTCAGTCTTAATGTTGGTGTTTGAAGGAGAGGGTATTTTAAATTCTCTCATCAATAAACTACCTATTGAACTTCACTTACCTAGCTATCAGTACTGTGGACGTAAGTAAACCACCCCCCACCCTTTTTGCGAGAAATTAATTGTTTTTTCTTTTAGCTGGTACAAAATTGGAAAAACGTCTTGATCGTGGAGATCCAGGCATTAACCCCTTGGACGCAGCTTGTAAACAACACGATACTTCTTACTGGAAGAATAAGTCTCTCGAGGAACGACACAAAGCCGATCGGATACTTGAAGATAAAGCTTGGGCTCGCGTTAAATCAAAAGACGCTTCACTGGGAGAGAAAACTGCTGCATTACTTGTAACAGGCGGAATGAAGGTGAAAAGAAAGCTGGGAATGGGTTGTCGTCGCAAACGTCGTTCCTTGCATCGAGATGTCATTCTAAAAGTGGGAAAGTCCATGAAAAAAGGAGCATCTTTGAAAGACACTGCAACGTTTGCCTTACGAGCAGCCAAAGCACTTATTAAAGAATTTGGTGGGAAAAAAGAAGTCGAGGTTCCTCGAGTAATACCTGTAGCGAAATCCGGAGGTTTCCTACCACTTATCCCTTTGTTTGCCGGTCTTTCGGCACTTGGAGCTTTGTCAGGTGGTGCTGCTGGGATTGCTAAAACTGTCATTGACGCAAAGCATGCGCAAAAGAAATTGGAAGAAGATGTACGTCATAATAAGGCTATGGAACGTGTAGGATCTGGCCTGTATCTGAAAAAGTACCCAAAAGGCGGTTTTGGATTGTATTTGAAAAAAAACCAATAAAGCTACCCAATCACGCACTATCCGACTTTGACATAACACATTACGCAAAATTACTTAAAATACCGCATTTTCGAGGAGTTTTCATGCGAGACACTCTCCCCAAAGCCGGCCCCCGAAAACGAGAATGCGCAGTGGTTAATTTGGATACATCTAAGAATAGCGGAAGTCATTGGGTAGCTTACAGAAAGATAAACAACAATGTAGAGTATTTCGATTCATTTGGTAACTTGAAGCCACCGAAAGAAGTTGTTAAATATTTGGGAAAGAGCGCGCGAATTTTCTACAACAATACCCAATATCAAAACTACGATCAAATCAATTGCGGTCATTTGTGTTTGAAATTTCTACAATGACGGAACTATTACTACAACATATCTACCATGGAAAAACATTGAGTAGTTTCACTGCCGAAGAACTAAAGCACTTTCCCATTGAACATCTAATAGAGTGTGTAAGACCTTGGGAATTGTTGGATATGTGGCATAAACTCCCCAATGAATATCGAGCAAATTTTGAACTACAAATACGACTGCCTTGTTTCATCCATTACAACCGACCTGATTGGACGACGCATTGTGACGGCCCTCCGAGTTCGCAAGCTACTTGTTTCCTTTGTAAACAAACATTGAAAAAATAAAAAATGATATTTAAATTCAAACATGTCTCGTATTTCATTAGTCATCATGTCGCAGTTGCTTAGAGTTAACAGTACCAATCACGTGTTTACCTTCCAACCTCCTACGCCTATTGTGCTCGATCCGAAGAATGAATACGAAATAGCTCTAAGATCTTTCCATTCTTATCACAGTATACCAAACATTGAAAATTGTAAGTTTTACTACTACGATACCAAGGGCAAGCTTCAAAGTTTTGATTTTCCCACAGGATGTTATGAAATTGCTGATCTTGAAGCGTTTATTAGTGATAAGTTGGGTGCAGGCAATTCAACCAGACCGGTATTTTCACTAAAACCCAATCACAATACGTTGAAATGTGAAATTTCCAGTAAATACAAAATTTCCTTCATGGAAGCTGATAGTCTTGGAAGAATATTGGGATTTTCACCGAAAATACTCGACGCTAACAAATTGCACTCTTCAGATCTGCCCGTCAAAATTATTAAAGTATCTAGCATACGCTTCGATTGTAACATTACCACTGGAGCCTTCGATGCAAACAGACCTGCTCATACCATTTACGAATTCGTCGTACAAGTAGATCCAGGATATTCCATTGACGAAATTCCTCATAATTTGCTCTACTTACCCGTTATACCACAACGTGAAATAACCAACATCACTGTCATAGCCTTAGACCAGGACGGTCAGCCTGTAAACTTTCGTGGAGAACTAAGTACACTGGTGTTGGAGCTTAGAGCGCGATGGGGCTAATAATCAATCATAAAAGACAATCTGCACCACTTTCAACTTCATTAGCTAAGCAGTCGCCAAAGCTGAAACAGCTCACGTTCGCAAACAAATTGGTCCTGCAATCGCTGGGTTTTAAATTGAAAAATGACAACAATGTATGGAAAACGTCAACGCCAAAACGACAACATACCTCCAATGTTTGATATCTACCGTAAGCCGATGTTTGATGATTCAATTCGAAAGGCTGAATACAGAACCTATGCTCCATTTATAAAGTCATTCAATTGCAGTGACATTGTGGAGTTTAGCATTAATCAAGTTGATTCGTTCTTTGCAATGAGCGAAACTTTGTTGTGCATTAAAGGTTCGCTTGAAATACACGGAGCTGGTGACGTAAAGTTAGCAAATAATGTTGGAGCCTTTCTATTCGATTCATGTACGTACAGTGAAAGTGCTAGGGAAATGGAAACAGTTCGGGATCCTGGAATAGTGAGTGCCGTACGTGCTATGACTTGTTATAACCAAGAAGATTCCAATCATATGGCTATAGCCGGCTGGAATTACCCGAAAGATCCTATTCTGAATGTTAGCGACAAGTCCTTCAGCCTTCAAATACCTCTTAAACATATTTTCAACATTTTCAACGATTATTCCATGATTACATGTGGGCGTCAAACAATACGACTAGTTCGGGCACGAAATGATAATGATTGCTTATATATTACTGAAAAGAATGTCTCTGGAACGCTCTCCACTACAACAGCTAAAATTAACATTACAAGCGTTGAGCTGAAAGTTAAACATATCTTTCCCAATGACGACATAAAATTAAATCTCATGAAATCCATTCAAAAAGATCAACCTATAGTTATTCCATTTAGGAAGTGGGAGTTACACGAATTACCCTCAATTACTAAAGGAGCAAGACGTGAAGTTTGGGCTGTCAAGACATCCACTTCAGTTGAAAGACCTCGTTTTGTTATTGTTTTCTTTCAAACCGACAAACGTAACTTGAGTACAGCTGACCCGACTTTATTTGACAATGCCGACGTACAAAGTATAAGACTGTCACTTAATGGTGACTATTGGCCCAATGAAAGAATGCAATTGGATTTCGCTAAAATTGACTACAATGAGGCATATTTTAACTACACTGAATTCTATCCCAACTACGCAAACTCCACACAGAAGCGCCCCCTGCTGGATTATTCTTCTTTCAAGAAACGGGCATTGTTTGTTATCGATTGTTCGAAACAGGAAGAAAGCATGAAGGCGTCCACAGTCGATGTAAAACTTGACATTGAAGCAAACATAGGCTTTCCCGAAAATACCAAAGTCTATTGCATCATAATTCACGATTGCGTGATGGAATACTTCCCCCTCACCGAAATTGTTAAAAGCTTGAACTAGTTGCTGATCATAGTTAGTGTTCGAGCAGACGTCAACATGAGAGTAGCATTCGTAGACATTCAAGGTTTTGTCGTAGACGGCCTTTTCGTTGCCAAAGAGCTCACCATAGAAATTGGCTTCAAAAGTTCGCATTACATATTTTTACCACCGCAACCGTTTTCCACATTGAGCAACGAGGACAAGAAGACCACATCATACTTGGAAAGAAATGTGCACGGCATTCGATACTCTTCAGGAGATGTAGAATATTCTAAAGTAAATGAAATATTAGAAAGCGAATTATTGTATGCCGCAGACTACATTTACGTTCGAGGCCAACAAAAAGCCGAGTTTCTGCAAAAGAAATGTCACATTTTCGGTATTTTTCCACATATTATTGACGTTTGCAAATTTGATGGTACGCCGTGTGAAACAGGAAACTTTGTCCACGATCCAAACCCCTGCCACGCCACTGGAGTATATTCGTGTACCGAAAGAAATGTACAACGCCTCCGCCACTGGTTTTCAAATACTGTATTACCATTATAAATAAAGTTTTTTTAAAAAACATGGGTTTTATTGAAACACTCTGTATATTCATCAACTTTTATATTACATGAAGATTGGAATTTTCGTTTTACAATTTTTAAAATAATTTTTAAAATTAAAACAAATACAGCCACTAATATTACACATGACATGGCGAAAACGTTATTAATTTCATTTTTTATATCCCCTTCTGTTCTGTTGAACATGGTGTAGGTTGAATACGTCTTAACGGATAAGTAGTTTGCGGTAGTCTACGGGCTTGGAACTCTTCAGGCAACCAGTGAAGACTTCTCCACGTCACTTTCTTATCAGATAAACCAAGATTTTCCAGTTGATTTATAACCTCACTTTTATCTTCATAAAAAGCAATGTCTAATTTACCAATATTCTTAATGAACTCCTCAAAACGATGACTGTTCTCTTCTGAAGGCATATTACAAAAGAACACTCTGGTGGCACGATGTTATTTTATTAAATTTTTTTGTCCGCGCCGCCTTATCATCCAAACGGATCTTTCTCGACTACGTCACATTTTACAGTAAGAAGCGTACGGTGCGCGCGCTGTTCGACCTCGCCACCTTATCATCCTAACGGATCTTTCTCGACTACGTCACATTTTACAGTAAGAAGCGTACGGTGCGCGCGCTGTTCACATTGCAGCAGCAATACCTTTCTTCGCTAACAATATGCATGAGAGCTTATGGCAGCATGTGTTGAATGCCTTGCTATAGACGCGAAGGTTGTGGGATCGAATCTCACTGAAGTTTTTTTCCGATTTTTAAATATACAACAGGACTAAAAATGGCTGCCGCTTTTACAACAGGACTAAAAATGGCGGCCTGCATTGAAATACTAAAAATGACTACATTCAAATTTGCCGCGCCACTCTCAGCGCCACCAAGCGGAGATTTTTGAAGTAGTGAAGTAGAATCCCCATAGCTCTATCTACTGAAGAGAAACAAAGTCGTAGTAGATATTTTAACATGATACTGTAAGCTTAAGAGGCAAACAAAGCTGATGGGTTTGTCAGACAAAGAAGATTTTGTCATCTAGAAAAGGCAACTTCAGAGCACATCCTATGCCAAGGCGACTGCCTGGCGGATATGCGGTCTCTTGTACTAGGCGATGGGTAGCCTTGAAAAAAGTCAGGCTGGGGGAAGTAATCTAGATTAAAAGGACCTCAATAGATCTGAAATAGGCAGATTAGTCACCCCATCAAATCTCATTTAATTGAGATAGGTGACTTTTTTCAGTAACATACTAAATGGAATCAAATATGTGAAAAAATAATGCATTATAAATTAATAATCTTGACAATAAATAGTACTAAGTATGAAATACTTACATAATCTTGGTCTATACCTCGATCCAAGACTTCCATCGTATCTAGGTCTAGGCGGTGGTCGTGGTGGCAATGCAGGCGGTAATGGCGAAACTTCTATTCTATCATCCGCCTCAGTCTTCCTCCCCTGATCTGTTTGCTCCAACTCTGCGACAGTTTCACAGTCTTCTTGTTTATGGCAACTACAATTACCTCCTTCAATTTTGGAGGAATGTCCTATCTTTGGCGAATGGCTATGTGATACAGTATGAATGTGATTGGAAGCGTGGCTTAGATTTACAATTTGTTGAAGACTTGCTGAGCGTACGCTTGTTAGGAGATTATTGGTTCCATTCTTAAAAGAGTCTGTCAATGGTTTTTCTGTGCATGTGCAAGTGTGAATATGAGTAGGAAGACCCTGGTCGCTCGTTTCACTCGACTGGTAATTGATATCCCCTTTCTGGGGATCAGGGGAGGGGGTTGACATTGTTTGCTGAATAGGGTTACATTTTTATATAACTGTAACAAAATAATATTAAATTAGTATGTTGATCAACCATAGACTTCAATGAATAATTCGACTTCATTATTTCTCAGTAAATTTATTATGGAAAGTGGATTGATTGCAGGTCAAAAAATTATTTATTGCCTAAATTTGGCATTAAGCTTTGTTATTCACGTGAAGACAGAATGGTCTAAGAAAACAAATGAGAAAAGAATCGGTTAAAGAATATGGTCGTCTAAATGGTAAAACAAGTAATACAAGAGTAAAACTATAAGGCATTACTGTTTCCATTATTCACTGATTATTCACTGATCTTTAAACCAGTCATGAAAAGCTCGAACATGCATATATTATGATTGAGTATGTACGGATGACCGTCCCAGAGACTTGTGGTTAAAATCGAAGTGACAACAAAAAATTCTGGAACTCATTTTCAGATCTCCAAGACTTTTTGACTCATTTAAACAAACTCCGTCTTGTTGGAAAAAGCATTGATTACTCCAATAAACTCATTTTACTGTAATATGTAATGATATAACAGAAAATTGCAAAATTCTTTGAAATATTAAGTGGAATTACTTATATGAATTTTCCTCTTTTCCATGAACATGTAGTAAAGTGATATTTCCATAGGCTAATGGAAAACTATTCCTAGTCCAAAAATTCAGTTGGGTTTGGTTTAGTTATAGAAGCTAATATATACTACTGGTAACTATTTTTGTTTTTCCAACAAATGCTGAAATTTTATAATTCTAGAATTTTGAAACAGCAGAATATAAAGAGTAGACCACGGACGAAAAACAAATGCCTTAAATGACCTAAATGACAAATATTGAAATTATACAGTGAAATTAGGGTTCGAATGTCTAGAATGGGACATTGTCTCAAAAAGTATACAGAGCTCGATATCCAAATCGGCGTTTACGCGAAGTGAGAATTTTTCCACGCTTAGTGCGAAATTTGCTTAGTACTGTCAGCTTTCGACCTAAGCTGCGGATAAAACTACGGAAGACAGTATTGTTAATGGAGAATTCTCGAAGCCCCTCAAAAAACATTTCGATTAACGCTATTCGACAATTTTGACATACGTTATGTCAATTAGCGTATACCGCTCCCGTACTCCACCAGTAGCTCACGGACATAGCGGTTGCAGTCAGTTGTAGTAACGAAAAAGTAGGAATTTAACCTCAATATAATGAATGTTATGTTTGTATTCTGTAGTGTTTATTTTTTTCTGATCAATTGAAATTTTTCCAATCAATTGCGATTCCTACCTTCCTCCTCGGACATATGAGTCAAATTGAAAGTTACATACATGTTGACTCTGTTGACTATGGGGTTTTCGTTTGGAACTTCCAGTAAAGCACATTATCTATTTCACTATCTGAATCAGCATCGAATGCAACAATTTCCTCATTAAACATTTTTAACTTTTAAACGCCTTTTACGAGCAGCAAGAGTTTGCGTCAAGTCAAATAATGTTGGGACGTAGGAGGATCGAAAAATATATATTTATCTGCCAAAATGCCCAAAATAGCCATGCGATTAGGCTTAGCCTTTTCCATTTATAACGAAACCTTCCCACTCGATACCACAAAAACGCTAACATCAATCCGAAATTCTGCACACTCATCAAGGACCTATGACTATACAATTCCTTTGAAAAAAACGTCGAACTGTCAAACATTGTACAGAAAATATTGGGTCTGCCTACTTGGATATTTGAAAATCTAGATTTCTATTGGTCAATTTTTCAGTTTTATGATGAAAACCAGTGTGAGTATCAGTGTATGTATGAGTATCATTATGAAACCGAAAATTGGCATTTAATTAACAACTTAAAGTATGAGTAGAAAAAGTATTGAATGCATTCACCCTTTGATTTTTGAAAAATATCCAATACTTTGTAACACGCATATCAAGTGAGTCAAAAACGAGAACGGCTAATCCAATGATCATATTTCCTTCCCCTACTTGAATAACCTAGTGGGCATTAAAATGCATTCATCACTAAAGCAGTGTGATCAACATTTCTTGTTCGAAATCGAACTTGAAAAACAATAAGAGAAAGAAATATATTCACTATAGACATTTTTCACTGCAACAACATTTTTTATTTATTTTTATTCCAACTTTTCTTAAAACATGAAGGTGAGAGTGTACGTGTACATTTACCAAAACGTGAAGGCAAGACTACACATTTGCCAGGAAATGAACATATACATTATATTCAGTTCACATATACCAAACTTTTTGGGAAATGTACACATTTTACGGTAAAAGTGTACATTTCCCAAGAGTGTACATTCCGTAACATATCTACATTTCCCGGCAAATATGTACTCTTCCCTTCACGTTTTGGTAAATGACTACTTTCACCTTCATGTTTCAAGAAAAGTTGGAATTCAAATAAATTGAAAATGTTATTGCAGTAAAAAAATATTTAAAGTAGATATATTTCTTTCTTTGATTGTTTTTCAAGTTTGATTTCGAACAAGAAATGTTGATCGCACTGCTTTAGTGATGAATGCATTGTAAGGCACACTAGGTTATCCAAAAAGGGGAAGGAAATATAATCATTGGATTAGCCGTTCCCCTTCTTGAATCACTTGATGTGCTTGTTACAAAGTATTCGATATATGGGAAGAGTGAATGCATACAATACTTTATAACGCGCATATCAAGTTAATCTAGAAGGGGAAGGGTAATTCCAATGATAATATTCCCTTCCCCTTCTTGAAAAACTTATTGGATATCTTCTAAGGGGAAGGAAGAATGTAATGATAATATTTCCTTCCCCTTTTTCTCACATTTTCCCAAACGACATGATTATTGTGAATTCAATGTACATTTCCCTTCTTCGAAATTGTTAATGTTATTTGAATGCACATTACCCAAAGGAGGAGGCAAATGTGCACATTCACCGGAAAACGTGTACATTTTCCGCAATATCTACTTTTACCGTAAATCACAGAAAATATATCATAGGAGAGCATCGTATGACATATGTATCATAGTACATAAACGTGCAGCTAGCTAATTATGAATAAACTAACCCGGATAGTTCCAAGAGGTGTAATTATAAGGTGTATATCATAAGACTAAACTAAAATTGAAATCAACACACAAAGCTTAAAATAGTTCTGTTACCATGTGCCAATACACCAAATAGTAAAACTTTTAAATAATATTCGATTGCGTTTTTGTTGTAATAAAAACTGCGTCTACATCAACAAGGTCCATCGACAAATTTCATTCCACACGTTCGACTTTTAACTCGTCCACATCGTCAGTATATGTGGACGTTTTGACCGAGATACATCGCCCCACCATTATCAAAACTGAAAGTATTTTGAGTTGGTTCTGCTTCATTAAAATTCTCCATTAAGAGTGATGCAGAAGATGCTGTAGAAGATTGCAGTTGCTGGAAACCAGCAACAGCGTTTTCGTCGCCCCAGCCTCGCCAATGGTAGGAAAAAATATCATACCCATGAATTTATAAAGGATTTACTGCAAGATGAGGTTGATGAGTTAAACCTGGAATACAGCATGTTAAACAACATGTATCGACATGTCCAAACTAGCCATGTCTTTTCGACCATATATAAGATTCGACTTCCTTTTATCCGTACCGACTTGGTTCTGCTTTGCATTCGACTCGACCCGACATGTATCGATAATGTCGGGTGACCATCTCTGGGGTGACCATCCACACTGGATCGGCATTTTCGATCGACACCATTCGACATAATGTGGACGCGGTTTTTAAACTATTAAGCTGCGTCCACATTATGCCGATTGACCTTGTCATTCTCATTCGACACGGTCGAGTTTTAACTCGTCCACATTGTCAGTATAATGTGGACGTGTTGACCGACATACATCGCCACGCCATTCTAAAAACTGGGAATTTTTTGCTTCATCTTTCTTTATTTCTCTACGTCAAATGATGAATTTATTTCTCTTATCCTTATGCCTTCTCAGGCGTCGGATTGGAGTTCTTCCTGAACCCATGTTTTCCATTCTTTTCTGTCCCTGGCTAATGACTTCATCTCTCCCAATGACTTTCCTTTGTTCTTTCCAATTTCTTCAATCTAATTCACTCATTTCCTCCTGGGTCTTCCTCTTTGTATTTATATCAATGTATTTATGGCTTAGTAATGTTCGATTTGAGGAATAATATAATCTTGCTTCATTGCTTCATTAAAATTTTTAAATATAAGTGATGCAGAAGATGCTGTAATGGCAGCTGCTGCGTTTTTGTTGCCTCCGAAGATTTTGTATACGACCCTGCCTCGTCAATGGTAGGAAAAAATATTATTGCTCTTCATTCCAATTCACATTGAAGTACAACACAGACACACAAAACTAACCAAAATGACCACGTTCAGAAAATGTTGAACAGCATGCTTCAACACGTCCAAACTAGCCATGTCGATTCGACTTCCTTTTATTCGTGACGACTTGGTTCAGGCTGCATTCGATTCGACCCGACATGGATCGACAATGTCGGGCGACCATCCACACTGGATCGGCATTGTCGATCGACACCATTCGACATAATGTGGACGTGGCTTTAGAATGTATGATTGGACATTGTGAGTACTTGGTAAGGATAGTATTGTAGAAGTCTGTTGCTCTTTCTGCAAGGAAAACTTCAACTTCCTTTTTGAATAAGTTGAGATTAGGAGTATATTGTTATTCTAGAGAAATGCAATTGTATATTATCGGTGCTAAAAACATAAGGGCTCTTTGACATGAAGAACTAGTCATTCTAGGAGCAGTGAAATGTCTAAGTCTAGATTCGTATCTATGTGCAGGTAAGTCTCATTTATTTTTGGTGGTGTGAAATTTTGTGCTCACAGATAAGAAATACAGTTGATGCGGATCTATAGATATTACAATATCTTGGCTGTTGAAAAAGGTCTGATTAATAGGTGTAATGTTTATGTTAAGAAAACTATTGACTTGACTTTCTTCACTAAACCGTGATATAAAGTCTCAAGATACTTAAACGGAACACATTATTTTGAATACATACTTCAATTCATGGAGAATAAATTGTAATTTTATTATGTATTTAAAGTGGTAGTACCATTCTAAATATTTGTCTATAATTATAATTAATTAATATTTGCTGCAGAATTTATTATGTCGATTTGGTTGTCTTGCTGTATTATGAAAGTTCCAAAATAGTCACTGGTCAAGTTACTCTTGAGGAATGGTAAGTAGTAGTTAATTGTTGGTATTTTTTTGTTAAACTACTTCATAACTACCGATAACTACTTTCAAGTGCTTTTCAACTTTCTTTCTCAGGTCGAATCAATTGTCTTCATCGTTAGTAATATTGCACTGATCACTTGTCATTTCATCAATCCGTAAAAGCTGTTTTCTTCCTGAAAGGTAACTAGCGAATAGCTTTACCGCCTACCTCTATCCAAAGTATACATTTACTGGCCTCATTGTAGGGAGCAAAGTCGTACTTTTTCCTTTTCTGGAAAAGTACTTTTACTCCCTAGGTGTTAAAAGTAAAAGCGACGTCATTGTACGTCATATTTACTTCTAAATTTCGGGCTTATTTGAAATTAGTACCAGTTTTGACAATTTGTACATGAATAATGAACCAATGATGTGCTTGACGTTTTTAATGCCTACTTTTGTTTTTTGTTTTATTTTGAAAACCTACAAGTCCAAATAATTAGTAGGTAGGTACGAAACACTTTAATTAAGAAAAATGAAAACGGTATTTTATAGGATATTTTGTAGTGAAGTGAGATACATTGGGATTATTTTTGGAAAAAGAAAAAAATAAGCTTTTTTGTGATGGGTCACACGACCTAGGTTGTCATTTTAAAAAATTTAAGATGGCGGCCGTACGCTAAACGCTGACGTCAAAAACATTTGACATTTGCTTTAAAATATGCAGAATGGACGAATAGACGAATAGAGTCTCATTTATCGTCCTAGAATGTCATAACTTTCCCTTTATCCGTTTCAAAGATAATCCCGTCCTTGTTGCGAGACTTTTCAGCAACGCTGTATAATTGCAGTAAAATATTATTTTCCAGCTAGACGGATGCCCAGCACATTTTTTTAATAAATACAAGTAAACAAAAACATTTTAATCTAATATATTATCAGAGGTGGAGTGGACGAAGTAGTCTATTTACTTGGACACCTCAATCCCCAGACTTAATCTATTTGGACTATTTCCACCAACAGCTATATATGTCATGGAAATACCAAACAGGAAGCCATTTGTAGCCTATCAGGAGCTGATATTCATCTGCTGTTAATATGAGAAATATGATGATCATTGGAGTATGTTTTGTGGTGATTTCAAATTATTTCTCATCTACATTGAATTCACGTACGATTTTCAACTTTACTTGTTTTAAACAAATACTTAATCTTGAAAAAAACATAAATCGTACGCCATTGGTACGTTTATGACAGATATCGGTCATTTTTCCTCACCTCTTACCGATGCCACGTAGCTTCAGATAGGATTGCGAAACTATAGAAGTTCAGTTATTTATTCGAAAATGTGCTCCTTTATTCAGAACGAATCGTTATTTGTTCCTTCAATTTTCAATTCCATCAGGCTTCCGCTAGCCAGAGGTGTTTATCCACATACTTCCTATTTTCAGAAATTAAACACACCAAACATTAGATCACAGACTTTTTCTTCTTTTTCTTTTTGGATTCAAATAATCACCGTTATCTATACTAAAATAACAAAACTGAATAAATATAGAATTTCCTATGGCTCATAGAACAGGGCATGGACTCTGTATTCGGTTTTGCTTCTGTAAATTTGGTACGAAAATGTAGAATTTCAAATTATATTTCGTTTGATTTATTATGGATACAACCATACTTTTTTAAAAAGCTATGACCAATATTTAAAAAATGAAAATCAATAAGTGTGCATTATCACTAGTAATACCCCTAGGGTCTTGATAATACCGAGATAATTTTGTCATAGAGAATGCTGAAAGTGTGTTGCTTAGTAATAGTCCAAGGTCGCAGACCGAGGGCTATTATCTTTGAGCAACACGCTTGAAGTATTCTCTATTACAAAATTTTGAGTATTTATATCAAGACCCGAGGAGTATTCGATAAGATAATTTTTTACTTTGTAGATATCAAAAAATTGATTAACAATCTGACGTTTAATAATTTATAAGTCTCAATCAAACGAATATTATTCATCTTTACTTAAAACTACAGTTGTGAAATAGTTATTTATGTATTAAGAGCGAAAAGTGATACATTATTGCTTGAGAGTGGTTAGTGCATACAATATATATAAATATAACAAATGAATATTGGAAATTTTAAACACTTATTGACCTATCTACAAACAGCACAAGATATCCTCAGGATAATCCTGAGTATATCCTGAATATCCTGGTATATAAGTAGGACATATTTAGGATATTATACTCAAATCCGAACGCCTGAGGATGTTTCTTGGATGTCTTTAGGATGTCCCATGTGGATATACATGGGGCATTTTAGAGGATATTATTTGTTTCTCATATTGATTTCCAGAAAAAATGAAATAGCGAACAAAAACAAAAAATATATTCACTTTAAGCAATATCCCCCATAGGAAATATTTTAGAATCTTAAAAACGTTAATAGAATGCCTATCGTAATCCTTGGAACATCCACCATGCATCCTGAATTAATTGAAAATACCGAATTGAGGTCTCCATATATGCTATTTCAGGGATCAACTCAGGTTATATAGTTGAAGTAATACCCTTCTTGGTGTGCGTCATCAATTGTTAATGTCTTTCTAACACATTACGTAGGAAGAAATGGAAAAAAAGGCAGGTCTGTGATCAATCCTAATCAAAATATCACAATAATGAACCGTTGAAATGTATTACAAACGTTAACCCTAATCTTTGACTTACAAAAATTTGATTGGTTGATGTTCAGATTACGCTCAAGCTCAACCTATCAATCGAGAGATCAAAATACTATGAAGGCGTTACTTTCGTAGCGGCAATAAGTCTTACGTCTTTTTCTACTGTCATACTGACAGTTCTTGACAGGTCTGTACTTTGTTGTTTACGGTCAATTATTATTTATTAAAAGTGAATATTAATCTAATTGTTTTATTCATATGAATTATACAAAAATATGCATGAATACACGGAAAAACATCAGTATTTTGAAAGTTCTCAAGTATTTTCAGTTAGAAAAAGAAGCTGGTAATTATTAATTGCATAGCCTTTTCGAATTTGGCTAAATACAATCCTGATGATCTTATTTATCAAATTTAAGGTTAGGTATATGTCAAAATAGCAAATAAAATAAACGACATGCCGAAAACCCGGATATACGTCACAATCGATGACGCACACCAAGAAGGGTATTATTTTAACTATACCTATATAACAGCACATATGTTCGAAAAACCCCCTAAAGACATCCGCAGGATACTCTAGACGTACTGTAATATTTTTTTCAGAATCATTTAACAACAAAAATTTAAATAATATCATAAAACATATCAGTGAAAAATATCGACACTTTGATTGGCTCATTATCATGCCGCTTTTTAACTTTAGTCTAGGTTGGAGATCACAGAGGTGGAGATCCCGCAGACCGCATGCGCGTATCATGATGTTTCATACTTACAAATAGAGATTATTGGTTAATTTATCAAGAAGGGCAAGTATCATTGAAGAGGGTAAACGAATGAAAATATTAAAATTAAAAAGCATAAAGAGCTTGGATAAAATTAAAAAAAAAATTGGCAGAAGTGGGCTTCGATCCACTGAATCCTGTTTGGGTTACAAGCCCAATACGTTTCCACCGTGCTACTAACTCTAGTTACATATAACGAATACATGATTAAAAGGGATCGGAGCTCTCGGTTACACTTCTGCGCATACGTGCAGTTCTGCAGCTACAAAAGTTTTTAGGTCATTGTGTTTTCTTTGTTTATGTGCATGTGCAGCAGGTAATCAGTGATAGCTAATAATTACAATTGATGTGTAATTAATGATAATCATTGTATTTTATATTCAGATTTCTCGTCGGTCTTCTCAATTGAGTAAAATCAAAAGGTAAGCTTACATTATTTTATTATACCTATTTTATAAACTTTTGAGGTTAAGATGAAACGTGGTAATGATACCTATTAATTCTTCGACACATCGTAAACTCCGCAAATTAGAAAGTGATATGATTTATAAAGCTTTAATTATTGATGCCCCATCAACATCATGTAATGCATCTACTGTGGCATCTAACAAATCGGCGACTAAAATTGAAGTTGAAAATGATATCGATAGACTAGTAAAATATATATATTTTCTTAACTTCAAATTATTTTGCAGTTTAATTTGATCACTTGATTTTATCTAATTGCTATATATTTGTTGTCTTGTAAAGAGGAAAAATATAAAACACCACAAGGAACATAATATAGAAATTATGCTATATATTTGCTTTATTATGTTGTCTTTAACTCTAATGATATTTTTTGTGAATATGTATTATATATATTTCATTTTAGGTGCAGTGAGAATTTTCCATCCGGAAGCTACAGAGCAAAATATTTCAGATCCCATAAAATCTTGGCTGAGACATGCAAGTGAACGTAGTCATAAGAAAAAGTATGTTGCTTTCATGTTTCTATGAATTTTATATTATAAATTGAATATGCTAACGAGTTGTATAGTTTTCAAAAACTTAATATTATTTTAAGCTCAAAGAAGTCGTTGGTACTACAAGAAGATAACCGCCAGTATGCAGAAACGGAGAAGTACCTATGTATAATTTAATATGAATACAATGTTAGTAATTCTATTAATCTAATGAAAATCCTTTTAGCATGGATACCAAAGCAAAATCTACGAGTCGGCAAGACAACCGAGGAGCGGATGAAGATGATGAGGGTGACTAAATTGGCCTTTGATATAGTAATAAAATTTATATTATATATAAGTATATATACCAAAAATAAATTTTTTTTATTCCTATAAGTATGTAATTTTTTTTAATTCTGAAACAGTCCTGTGAACCATATGCGTATGACCCAAATTAATCCCAGAAATAGCATATAAGAGGCTCCATAATGATGTATCCTGGACCAATGGGGGATGTATTATGGACGTTTTGAGGATTTTGAGGATTCCCATTAACAGCCTGCAAATATCCTTAGGATGTTGAAATAAAATATCCTAAGGATATTTCTAGGCTCTATTGAGGCGCTCAGTTCCAATTCCCCGGGACATCCTTAGGATGTACGGGGATTACAAAGGAATATCCTCAGGATATCTCGTATATCCCGGATGAACATCCTTAGGAGATTCAAAGGATGTCCTTGTGCTGTTTGAGAAATGTAGAATACAAAACACATTCTTTTACAAATAGACACATCACAAATAAAAATACACACTACAATAGTTATTTATGTATTAAGAGCGAAAAGTGATACAATAAAGACTTTTGGCTTGTCTTAAATTTCTGACGTATTCGTATACGTAATGAACTGCGCATGTGTAGACCATCAAAAACAGAACGAAGCAATACGTTTTCTTGACAATTTCTTTTACGTCAACGTAACTCCAATAAGGATACGGATACGTGAAAAAACTTATGACAAGATAAAAGTGTCTCGAAAGCAATATTGTCACGTTTTTGCTCGTAATACATACTACATTTTTTACGCAATCACTCAAAATTGTAACTATTAAAAACAAATATAAAGTAGAATCCATAAAAACTTTCAAAATCTGTCAATTCAAATAATATTATCCAAACTTTCATCTCTGCAGTCACTGTCAATACAATTGTGTTTGATCGGTTGTTATGGGCAACGAGCGTCAACTTTTCGTTGTCAATGGCAAGCGAAAAAGCCTACTTTTCAATGTGATTGTAGAAAAAGTATATTACTATTATAATATCATTAATTGAATCGTTAGATGCAATATCAAATACTCGCGACATTTTTAAACCAGTTGTCAGTGTGACGTTTAAATAATGTTCAATAAAAAAAACACCAAACTGAAAACACCACATGTAGGGTATTATCGCTGTAATACATTATCGCTGTGATCCAGCGGTGATTGGATGAAATTTGACACATGACTTAAAATTAAGTAATTTGATTGGTTACTATATTTAGTAAAAATTACCTACCAACAGCAATTACACAAGTGGTGGTAATTTTTTGATAAATTTAACTAGATGCACGAATCTTTGTTGCTATGGAAATCTCACGAGTGGACGAAGTCCACGGGTGGAATTTCCTAATAGCAACAAAGATGAGTGCTAATATAGTTAAAATTATTGCCACGAATGTAATTCGTAATTTGCTACTAGCAAATTATCAGTGTAATTTTGATGCTATTAATCGATTTGAATTTTTTTCTCATTACGATTAGCTGACATGATCGTTTAAAAAATAATAATCATGGCTATATTTTAAAATATAATTTAAACAGAAAAGTTTTTAAAAGGAACCTGTGCCTCCTGTGAGGATTGAACTCACGACCCCTGGTTTACGAGACCAGTGCTCTACCACTGAGCTAAAGAGGCAACTGTCAATACATGATTATTAATGCTAATTATCTCACTACAAGCTTCACAGTTTCTCCAGAGATGTATTTAATTTATAAGAAGAGCTCAATGGATCAACCATTTAATTATTATATACCGGAATAAAAGTGGAATTAGTACAATTGTACAAAATGTTCGCATACAAATAAATACATTATTTAACTGAATGATGGAAATTGATTTAAGACAGAATTTCAATTAAATTCGGAAAAAATAGGTACCTACCTACCTAACTAAAAACTTCAGCTGAAAATAGAAAAAACCTACTTGTTCAGATTGCGGATCACGGGATCAATCTGGAATTATTTTAAAAATTCTCTCTGTTGAAGAGCGCTAAATGCTGCTTTATGGAATTTACCATCATCAATAAGTATAGTATACCCCATCTTTAATTACTAATGAAAGGCAAGTAACACAAACGATTCCTCATCCCAAATATAAAGCTATCCAGCTGTTACCCACAATAACTATTAATTTGTGTATCAAAAGCGGAATGTATTTTGCCATTTTATAAGATAAAAAATTGCTATGCAGCACAACTTATCGAGAGCGGCAAAGTGCTATATCTATTCGAATTACAGTCAAAATTATTTCCACGATCTCAAGAAATTAAAAAGATAATTATATTGTTCATAATATTAGTTAAATGAAGAAATAATATCAAGTAGTAGCCACTATAAACTAGCCAAAATTATATTTATCACAATGATTTTCGAAAATTATTAAAATTAATATATATTGATAACAGATTTTCACTTGAATATCAAATTAAATCACTTTTCCTGAGGCAAGTCTAAAGTTTTAGGTAAAAAAGAAGTAAAAACATTCTTGACAGAAGCCTTCATGAGTATCTTGCTATTAAGGTATTTTCAATAATTTTTAGTAGTTGCATTTAATATTTTGACATTATAATATTTTTTTTTAATATACTGGTGATTGGATAGGCCAGCACATGTCGCCGTGATGAATTAATAAAAATGACGTAGGAGATAAGAATGATATGCTAATATTAGAGATTCCTAAGACAAACACAAACATACAGAGATCATTCCACGTTGTCTGTTTTCTGTGGAAAACAGCAATTTGTATGAATATAGGCTAAGCTGTGATAAAACTGTTACTTCCAGAGGTCACCGTCTAATAGATTTTATGTATGACAATTCGTACACGTTACTTAATGGTAGAACGATATCTGATAATCCTGCTAATTTTACCCATGTCAGCAGCTTGGGTTGTAGTGTGATTGACCTGGTGTGGATTGATAATTTATGTTTAACCGAGATAAAAGATTTGTATATCTTTTCGCAAGACCATTTTCTGGTTATCCTAGAACTCAAAGCTGAAATAATTTCTGAACAAGTTTTACCTGGTCAAAGTCTAGGTACATAATACACGAATTACCTTATCAAATAAACTTTTTTGGAATGAAAATTTTACTGCAGCTTTACTGCAGAGTTCAAACAAATTAGTTCCTATTAATGATACTCAAATGTCATATGATAATATTTGCAAAGCTATTTATGAAACCGCGCAGTCCCTTCAACTTTATTACAGACCTCACGTTTCTAAATATAAATATTGGAAAAATAGCAAGCCGTGGTTTGATTACGAATGTGTATCAGCAAAAAAAGCTATCAAAACCTCATTTAATACAGCGAAACTTAATAACTTCTCTCCTGTGTTCCTTGATAAATATTTAGATTCAAAAAAAACCTTTAAAAAACTTGTTAAGTCAAAAAAAAAAATTCTTATCAGTCTAGTATTGTTCTTAAATTTACAAATTTAAAAAATTCCAAAGATTTTTGGAACACAGTTAACCAGTTTCGAAATAAATCAAATTACAATTCATTGCCATTAGAAGTCTGGGAGCTTTTTAACTCGAATATTTACCCTCCTAAAATAATTCCTGATACCCAGTTTCTCGATGTTCGTCACCCTTTTCTCGATTATCCGATAACGACTGACGAAATTTACAATGTTCTTAACAAATGTAAAAATAATAAAGCTCCTGGTAGTGATGGCATAACCTACGAATTTTTGAAAAATCTTCCCAGTAACTGGATTTTGTACTTAAATAATCTTTTCAATAATATACTTTGTATTGGAAATATCCCTTGTGACTGGTCAAAAATTATATTTAGAATGCTACACAAAAAAGGACCTGCCGAAGACCCTTCGAATTATCGAAATATAGCTTTAATTAATTGCACAGCCAAAGTTTTCACCCAAATCATATTAAATCGTTTGATGAGTTGGTCTGACGATTGCAACATATTACCGGAATGTCAGGCGGGGTTCAGGCCATCCAGGGGATGTATAGACAACGTGTACACGCTGAGTTCTGTTGTACACTATCATATTCGACATCGAACAAAAAAAATCTTTGCCATTTTTGTCGACTTCAGAAGAGCGTTCGATTCCATCGATCATCAGATACTTTGGAATAAATTATTTAATTTGGGAATTTCCTCAACAATAATATCTATCATTAGAAATATTTATGAAGACTCCTCCTTTAAAGTAAACTCAAGCAATGGTTTCACCAAGTCTTTCGATATTACTTCGGGAGTATTACAAGGGGAGTCCTTAAGTCCGTTGCTTTTCTCGTTGTTCATAGCAGATATTGAATCCTACTTTTACAATCACGGATCTCAAGGTGTTAACATAAACAATATTATTGATATTCTGCTGCTTTTATACGCCGACGACTTTTGGTTATTCTTGCCCACTCTGAAATTGATGTTCGCAGAAAGTTAAAACTGCTTGAAGAATATTGCAACCTAAATGGTTTAACAGTCAACATTGAGAAAACTATAATTATGGCTTTTTCCAGGGGGGCTTCAGTTTTGATAAAGGAACGTTCAAGTTTAAAGGTGAAAACATTGGCTTTGTAAACAAATATGTATATCTAGGTGTTACAATCACATCCTCTTGTATTTTTCGTGAAATGGCTTCTGTTACTGCCGAAAAAGGAAAACAGGCTGTCGGTGCTATCATACCCGTCCTAGCTAAAGCTAAAATCGACACACGGCACCCTAGAATAAAAATTTTTGAAGCACTTGCTTTAAGCACCTTGTCGAACTGCATACCTGTCTGGGTATGCTGGAAAATTACTTCAGAAACGATTTTAGAGTACTTTTCTTGTGAAAAATAAAAACAATTGTCTTCCCGTTTACTCCCAATTAAGGCATGTAACTTCTCAAAAAACTTATCACGATTCACTGTACTAGCCATTGGATACAAATTATAATTTCTAATAAGAAAATTAAGTTAGGTTAGGGAGCGCTGCCAAACATTGCGTTAGACTGACGAAGACAAAGCTAACTGGAACAAGGGGCTGGAACCATGCTGGAACCGTCTAAAAACTTGTCGCGACCTGCAGTGTCCGAGATTCACCGGACCTCATTTGTGTTTGTCGACATATACCGGTGAAAGTCCGAATGTATAATAGAATTAAGAAATGTTCGGACTTTCACCAAGGCATTTGACATTTGTCGACATCCACCGGCGAATGTTGACATTCACTACTCTCGATCTTTCACGGTAACAGATACACATCAAAATAAAAAATGCTATTCAATATGTACCTACGTTAGACAAATTTCTAAACGTTCATTGGTCAACATTAATATTTGTATGGTAAGTTATTGAAAAACATTTGAAAATGAGACACTCAGTTTTTTGAATATTTCATTTACAAGTAGAATCTAAATGGTTGGTAATTTTGTAGTGATAAATAACTATTCTACAAATTCACTCATCATTTCCTTTCCTATAAATTTAAATCTTACCTGCGTAGGGTAAATGAGCATATCGTTGCAAAGTGGGTGGTATGTGGTATTGTACAACTTGCATTACTGGATACCCATGCATTTTTATTTTCTAATTTGTAATACAGTTCACTAACATTTCCACTACACTAGTCCTAAGGTACACATTTTTATTGTCATAGTTTTTTATATTCTCCCAACCACTAATATTTTTTACATCTTGCATGAAAGGTCACTTCACAGAACCAACATTCAGATGTCAGCTTTTTACAGAGGCTGCAAATCTTATATGAATTTTGATTTTGGAGGGACATCAGTTCCAATATCAGAGCCGGACTACGAAAAGTGCGGAAATATTAGAATTTTAAATAATCGATAATACCTACAACAAAAGTTTGCTTCGAAGTGCATAAAATAAAACACTAATAGTTAAATTATGTTCAAAAAATTTCCGGTATAAATTAAGAAGATCAGGCAGTGTCTGATTGTTTTCTCTGGATTTGGAATTAATATAGCGGCGTTAAGCTAATATTAATTTTTGATTGTATCACCCAATACGTCACAATTATTTAAAATATGCTAGCTGCCTCAATAAGTTTTTTGGAGTCAGATCTACTTTCTCAGTCCAAAATAAGGATTGATAAATGTATTGTATTTTTTGTAATGTTCAGTTGCGCTCGCGCAAGTTATATCTATTTCGGCAGATTTCTGTATATTTGGTACTTATAGTTAAAATTCATAGTTCCGCCGGCGGATCACTATTTTCACTGATAATAATATCCAGTTCCCATATGTTTCTTAATAATTTTCGTTTCAATGTTTCTGGACCTTTTGTCGTCTTCATTCAATTTCTTTTATCTCTAAATATTCATATCTGTATTTTCATTTTTCTGTAATTCTTCCCTACAATTAAATTTAACTTACAGTTTTGTAATATTCAATTTCAATCGAGTTGCTTTTGCTTTTTTATTATAAAAATTTTTTCCCAACACTTTTTTAAATAATGGAAATGGAAATCCTAATCCAATGAATGAAGTAGGTAAAAATTATTGTTATATCGAAAAATAATTCGATCGACTTAAAACTTTTTGCGAGTTGTTAAGAAAGTTATGATTGCTCGATAATATAGGTTTGGTTGTGTGGTAATTAACCCGCCATTAGTTATAAGCAATTATTAAACGGATGGAATGACTGGAGAGATACTTAATCAGTTTCCACCAAAATGGATAAATAAGGGTTTCTTGGCTGCTGATTACGATTTCAACTGTTTATATTTTAAATTTTGAGAGCTTCTCAATTAAAAAATTTCACATCACATTTTAACTTATCAGCATCAAATATATAAGAACATGCAAATATTTCAGCCAATTAATTTTTTTCGGAAATTTCTCAGCTAGTTGGCAGCTGTCAAGTAACAAAATTAGAAGTTGTGCAATAAATTTCAAATAAGCGACATATAATACATAGGAACATGTACTTTTCTTAGCAATTTTCCATTTGACATCTGTCAAGTGTCATACTTAATATTTAACGTTCACTGGTGATTTGTCAGCTAGTTGACAATTAAACATTAACGTAATGCAAAAATAGTATATTGTGCAACAAGTGGGGAAAGTACAACTTTTCTCACGAGTGTGAAAGTTTGTGGCACGAGCCCGAAGGGCAAGTAACAAAAACACACGAGTGAGAAAAGTACATTTTGTATTGAACGAAATAGTTGCAGCTATGCTAAAGAATATACGATTTAGGTCAGAGGTAACGTGATGTACTAATTTTAATAAAAAAAAGTGATAGAGGTACATAAATTTTAGTAAGTTTGATAAAGAAAGGCAACAAAGTTTATTCATAATAGAAAACAAACCAATCTGTAACAATAATTATTTTATATATTTTTGTATATATGTGTGTATAAATGCTGGATATACAGTTTCCAAATCTTGGCAAGATGAAAACATTAAAAGCGGAAGGCAGGCATTCGTGGAAGGTTTGTCGTTAGGTTTGCAGCCACCATCTGGAAAAGGAAAAAGACTTATCATTGTCCATGTTGGAAGTTCTGAAGGTTTTGTTGATGGTGGATTATTAACTTTTATTTCAAAACGCACGGGGGACTATCACGAAGATATGAATGGGGATGTCTTCGAGGAATGGTTTGTTCAAATGTTGGATCTGATTCCAAAAGGGGCTGTTATTGTTATGGACAACGCAAGTTACCATTCACGGTTACGAGAAGCATTGCCCACAAGTCGTTGGCGTAAAGCAGAGCTTTTGGAGTGCCTTATTTAGAAAAATATTAAGTTTCCAAAAGATCCACTAAGGGAAGAACTTTACAGAATTGCAAAAATGAACAAGAATAAATACAAAACCTACATTGTAGAAGAAATGGCTTCTTCTCGTGGTATATCAGTTCTTCGACTTCCCCCTTATCATTGTGAACTTAATCCCATAGAATTAATATGAGCTCAGGTAAAGGGGGAAGTTGAAAAAAAATACTACTTTTAAAATAAACGATGTTGTGAAATTGTTTGAGAGTGCTGTAAGTCATGTTATTAAGGAAAATTGGACAAACTGTATCGAGCATGTTATCAAAGTAGAGGCAAATATGTTGAAAATTGACAATATTTGTGATGATTTAATCGACCCTATTATTATTAATGTCAACAACGATTCTTCCTCTTCCGAGTCGGATATAGAATAAAATGTAAGTAATAAATGATTTCCAATAATTATTTCTTTTCATTCTTTATTATATTATAATTTGAAACGTATTTTTTTCCCAAAATGCACACCACTGCATTGCGGTATTGCTTATCTGCTAATCCTTTAACAATGAAGAAACCCTAAATTTTGCTACAACTGAAACAAATACGGGGTCGATCTACCTGGTTTTTAGATTTACGGAAGAAATGTAATTTAAAGTAAGAGATTCATCAAAAATTTCATGGTGCTCCCTGTAAAGGTTTTGCATACTTAATTAGGGTTTATTACTCCTCGTACTTTCTGTACAGACTTTAACTCGTGCCACATGCTAAAACACACAAACTTCATCTCCAGTAGGACCCAACCCAATATGGTTTATTGATCTATGGTCTATTGGACCACCGAATAGATATTGAACATATATTCGGTGATTGGACTTGCAGTAGCGACCCCCGGTAAAAAGATAAACTGAATAATTAAACGCTCCTGAGGCCTGGTTTTGTCAATTTTTTTTTGGTTTTTCCATGTAAGTATTTATAAATATGTGGGTTGCTTCAATCAATTTCGTATAATATATAAATACATTTGAAAATATCTTCAACTTTATTTTACAAGGTAAAGAAATGTGAATATGGGCATACCTTTTTTTCAATTTAGTTGAACACGAAGAAAAGACTCCCTCGTGCTAATAATACATTATAACCATGTTCTTTGGTGTACCTATCTCAATATAAATAGACAGGTAGCAAAAATATCCCATAGAATTTATTATTATTCACAGGTATACTCGCAACCTTCAGTTATATAAAATTGATGCCAAAGAGTGGCTTCACATAGAATGTTTCTTTGTGCTTCCAAATTTACAATATACGAGGTAAATGATTTTCCAGAACCTATAAAATTTTGTGAAGGAAGAAAAATAAATTCAAGAAAACATATTTGTATTCTGTGTAAATATTAATTTATTAAATCGCAGAGCGCTTTCGGCTATTAAGCCATCTTCAGTGCTTACCTGCAAGTAAGTAAAAAAGTTGGAAAATATAAAAGAAATAGATAAAGAATTACTTACTCGTCAGGT
>CAJUYG010001446.1:12117-55053 GCA_910591675.1 Galerucella calmariensis
TTCACATTCCACAATAAAAAGCATTTGTATATTTCACAACAAAAAGCTTCTCATTTCATAGGAAACTAGATTTTTATCATTCACAATTTCACAAAAACAAACATCATTGATTTCACTACAATTACATTTAAATACTTTCACCACAAGAAGAAATTATATATTTCACATTCCACAATAAATGCATATAAATATTTCACATTTCACAATAAATGTATTTAAATTTTCACAATAAAAGCATACATACAATTTCACTAAAATCATCATTTGCAACCATTAAAAAATGAATTAAGGGATCTATTTTATCAAATTTTTTTGAGAAAACGTTCGAAATTGAATTGAAAGTATAATTTGCAGTTAAAAAGAACTCACCTTGGAGATTCGACATCGACTGTAGAAGCCGACGGAAGGAAGAAATTACTTTTTGAACCGTGCCTCTGTAAAGGAGGCGTAGGTTCACAGTCTTGAGATTGGGACGCTGACGGTTCCATATCTAATTCGCACCCGTCACGACCAGGCGACATCTTGAAACAAAAAAAAAACCAGAGATAAAACAGGTATTTTCTCACAAAAACACACTTACTTTATTATAAGCGTTTGAATTAATATTCCTAACTCCATTACTATTATCCATATAAGTTTTAACTTGACTATCGTTAGTTATCGTAGCAATCGGACCATGCGGACAATGTTTTCGTTTTATGTGATATTTATGCGGTTTCATTAAACTACAATAATAATAAAAATCTTATCGTACGCCCCTGGTAAATGGAAATTTAAAAAGCTGAAAAATGTTGAAAGTTTACCTGGGAAATTGTGGACCAAACTGTGTATAACAACAATTGTCCCAACAACCCCTCGAAAAGGGGTTGTAGCCACCTTTAAATTTTCCAGTTACTTGTTCGTTCGTAGTTCTACCTCTAGATACCAATACCATGTGGAAACCTGTCAAACCAAATATCGGTATGGAAAGTAAGGCAACGAGAGCCATTAATACCATACTAAAGAAGAATTAAGGAAGCTATATTTATAGAGTTATTATAAATAGTTTAATATTATTATAATAATAAAAAGGATACGCTATAATTGGTTGAGGTTTGGTATAATCATCCCCGCTCTTTAGTATAAAGATGAGGCTCAATGTAAATATACTAATCATGTGTATACTTAATGATATGAGAAAGAAAAAGAAGAATCGATAGTTTCTTCTTCCTATGCAATTATTGACCCATGGACAATGATGGTCAAAAGTCTAAAACAAAAAATTTTACTTCCTCTCTTGACCTTGATCCTTTACCTATTATATTGCATTTGAATCTGGTTTTGAACAGACAAAACTATGAATAAATATAAAGAGAATTCAACTTTTACAAAATAAAGTCTGGTTTATATTGTAGACTAGACACAAATTTATAAATAAGATTATTTCAAGTGTTTCTATAATATCCAATTTGTGAAGTCAGCCAAGCACGAAATAATGATATTAATAGAACTAAATAAACTATATTATAACATGGAATGTAAATCATTTAAAGATTAATCAGTTAACAGAAATAATAGTCATTATAATTGGAATTATTTCTAATAAAAAATGCATGCAGAAAGTACTAATGAATCATCATTAAATTTATCACCAGCTTTAAAAAATATCACAAAATTTAAAGAAAAGTAAGATAAGGAACATGGAAAATATTTTTTAACGATTTATACACTTACCTCTATACAATGATTACACACACTACAATGAGAACACCTTGGTGGTCTGTAAAACTTACAAGTAACACACCATTTCATCCTGACAGTAATACCATTTATGTCAACATTTTTATAAAGAGGTGCTCTAAAGTCATCTTCTCTATCTTCATCAGGAGGTGCTACAACAAAAAACTCAAATTATAGATAATACAATTCAACCCACTTACTTCTATTAAGTTATAACATTCAACTAATTCAATGTATGTTACTTACAAACTACCAAATATGGATATATAAGATTATAAATAAATTGTTCTATATTATGTAGCGAAGTTGTGATATATGTGGAAGGAAGAAATAAAAAAAACAAGTGTTCATTCACCTTTGGGTATAACTCCAGGGTCCATAAAAGTTGCTAAAGAGAAATTCGCTAAGACGAAGAAAGTGATAACACCTTGGCACGCCGGAACCCATGGGTGATCCGCGAGGTAATACTGGGCACTAAAAGTAAAATAAAATAATTGCTATATTTGGAAGTATAAACATATATACATAAATAACTTACGGATAATAAAAAAATAAAGAGGTGGCAACGATGAGCAAGGTCCATGCAAATGTAGCCGGTATGTATCTAGTTTTAACATCACACCTGGGCATAATGTTTTATATATAAACAGATGCACCCTAAGTTCTAGCGAAAGTCTGAAATTTCTGTCTTCTACAGGTCAACATGGCTGGCAGAAGCAAACATTACGACGAGAAGTTAGTTACAAAAGGATCTGTCAATGTCAGATGTCCACACATGCAATTAGTAGTGATGGTGTTATACCAGTGATTCATAAGTAACAGTGTTTTATTAGTAGCCGATAGTTAGTGTTTGATTTGAGTGTAGATTGTAGATATATACTTCGATTAAATAGAGGGTAAAGAAAAGAGACATTTTCAAAATATTAATTTATTTATTGCTTAAATTCTAGAGCTCCATCAGAATAGATCGTAAAAATGCGCAATTATACATAAAACGATTCAAAATAACATTTAATATCAATATCAGTTTAACGTACAAATTCTTTTAAACGACCACTAAAAAAAAGAAGTTTTCTTAAAATTCCTTAAAACATTTTTTTAGTCCAAAAATAGGCCAGTCTGTGTATTTCCAAACAAACCCAAATTCCATCCAACAATTTTTCCTTTGAACAATCACAAAATATTTCAAGAGCCAAATTTATCAGTCTTTTCAACAGCTCCAAAGCCATATTGTCCTTGAAAACTTTCAATATGATAACCAGCAGTTAATACTGAGTAGAAAAAGAAGTTTATAAAAGCCCACAACTCATTTTGTATAAACTGGCATATTTACATGATACTTTTTAATAATAAAAAAATAAAGAGGTGGCAACGATTAGCAAGGTCCATGCAAACGTAGCCGGTATGTATCTAGTTTTAACATCACACCTGGGCATAATGTTTTATATAATAAACAGATGCACCCTAAGTTCTAGCTAAAGTCTGAAACATGGAGACTGTCTAGTCTCCATGGTCTCAAAATTTCTGTCTCCTAGTCAACATACATGGCTGGCAAGTGGTGAGCGAGATATCACGAACTGTGACTTAGGAACTGATATATAGAATTCACGAATCACGACTGTTACCTGATCTCGTAGAGCACCGTGACGTGATCACGGCCACAGCACAATATTGCCGTGTTTCCTATCGTCTTCTGTCTGTTAAAAAATCATATTTCAATATGGTCGATTATTGCATATCACCATAAACGATTCATAAACTGCAAATATCAAACAACGGAATTAAGAAAGGATGAAGATATTAGTGAGATTAAGTATAATTTTTTTTTTCAATTGGTAAACATGTAATACCTTGTTCCTGAAATTTAGTATTTAAAGAATATAAAATATTTCATTTTTTTGTAACTTCACTGTATATCAGTTTGCCCCTTCTGTCCTTACCCGAACCGAGTCACGCCACGATCGCAATATTTAGCAATGCCATACTATAATAAAATTGTGAAAGTCGTGATCACGTCACGCTTTTAAATCACTAATATCAAAAAGCCACAGTATAAATTAAGATTGTGATTTAAAAACCACGACATCGCTCATCACTATGGCTGGCAGAAGCAAACATTACGACGAGAAGTTAGTTACAAACGGATCCATCAATGTCAGCTGTCCAGACATACAATTAGTAGTGATGGTGTTATACCAGTGATTCAGAAGTGAAGTAAGAGTGTTTTATTATTAACCAATATCACTGATTGATTTGAGTGTAGATATACTTCGATTAAATAGAGGGCAAGGATAAAGAGACATTTTCAAAATATTAATTTATTTATTGCTTAAATTCTAGAGCTTCATCAGAATAGATAGTAAAAATGCGCAATCATACATAAAACGATTAAAAATAACATTTAATATCAATATCAGTTTAACGTACAAATTCTTTTAAACGACCACTAAAAAAAAGAAGTTTTTTTAAAATTCTTAAATAAATTTTTTTAGTCAAAAAAAATAGGCCAGTCTGTGTATTTCCAAACAAACCCAAATTCCATCTAAAAATAGTCTTAATACTTTGTCTACTGACGTGGAGGCATGAAGCCATGTTGGGGTGAAGGTTGAGTGAAACCCTTCGAGTACGGATTGCCTTGAGCAGACGGAGGGTACACCACGGGTGGGTGACCGTACTGCTGCTGTTGCGGGTAGGAAAGACTACCTTGCGGTGGATTCGAATAAGCATTCGAGCTTGGAACTTGTGAACTGTCCATCACTTGGGGAACATAACGACTGAAATAAACATACATTTAATATAATTAGTTCAAATGTACCATTTTAATAACTTACCCAGTCGATTGGAAGTTGTACTGCTGTGGATACGGCAGAGAACTGTACTGCATACTTGGAAAATTAGTACCACTAGATGATCTTCCGAAATAATCAGTTATTCCGTGAGGATTTGCTGCTGATGTTACAACAGATTGTTGACCAGGTGTTGTCGCCATCGATACAGACTGAGGTCGGCTACTAGAACCTAAAAAAAATGCAAGAGAAATTCTATTTTGTAGCAGAAATATTTAAAAAAAAATAACAACCTTCGTTATTTATTTGTGGAGTTGATGGTTTTGAAGAATCTTTAACATCGTCAGTACCATTTTTCTGATTTTTATCTTGAAGCGGATCAAATTCACTCGAGTTAACTTTGTTTAAAGTTGAACTGGATTGATTCAGATCCAAGTTAGATGCGTCACTACCTTCTGAAAACAACCAAAAATCAAATTTATACAATGAAAAATTTAATTTGACTATACCTTGTTGTCCAATGTTGACTGCTTTGTTTTCTTGTACATCAATATTGTCAAGTAAATTGTTTACTTGATCCCTTATATTTCTGAGCTGCTTTTTAAGATTCGTTACTTCGTTTGACGATAAAGCACTTGCTGAGTCGCTTTTCATATCGGAATTAAGTAGAATTTGTAGTTTTAAGATGCGACTGCATTGTATAGCAAATGATAGATCATTACTTTCAAATATTGTAATTAAATCACCATCTAGAATAAAATATCTAATCTAAAGTTTACTATTTAAATATTTTAAGATTTAATAAACTCAAGAGCATTGATTGTTATACAACATTTTTTGGACCCCACTATATGCTGTCCCAATTTACTAAATATTTCAATTATATACAACTATTACACCATCTGGAATATAAATTAATTAAAGTGATTTCGTCACAATTATCTGACAAACAAAGAATGGACTAAATTTAATTATTTGCATAACTACCTTCGTCTTTGTATTTGATTGTGATATCATCATTGGCAGATAATTTGCCCCTAAAAACCCTCTGCATCATTAAAACCAGTTCGTCGTATGTTAAAGATTCGTTGTGGATTGGTATTCGCCTAATATCATCACCTAGTTGTACTTTAATTATTAATTTACCACTTAAATCCAAGTCACTTTTGATCTCCATCTTATACTAAAAATGGATAATTGTAGAGTTTAAAATATGAGAAACAACTTACTTACTATTTCATTAAACGCTTAAATTTTCAAAAGAGTAGAAAAAGTCTACAATTTATTAACGAAAGGTGAGTGAAACGATTAAAAATGGACAAAAACACAAGATGCAGCCGCAACGTCAAAAGTTTTTTACGTGCTGTCAAAAATACCGGTGCTGTCAAATTAAAAGAAGCCATGAGGCATTTTTTCATATTAATAACATTTAATCGTTATATAATTCAATTAAAATTGAAGTACCTTATTAACAGATATCCTTTTTTCAATGTTTGTTCAATATAAAATATAACTGATTAATAGAATTAATAGAATGGCATACTTTTATTTTGTATTAGGTATTTATGATGTTGATGTAAGCTGTAAATATACTTCCGTTGGCTAACCTGATCAAAACAAACTTGACCACAAACTAAACTTGACGAAATAACCTCAAAATAATTTGGAAATTTCAAGCATTGATTATACTTATAATTGTATGAAATCAACTAAAGAAATCTGTGTATTACCAATCCTAACATGGCAACAGATGTTCTAAAAAAATGTAAGTCTTTGTAATTCATTTTTACGTTTAAATAAAATTTGATTTTTCAGCTCCTCAAAAACTTCGAGATCTGGAAAATGGAGCTGAACCCTCCGCTCCTATTACGAAAAAAGGCATCCTTACATCTTTTTTAACCGGCAAATCTATGAATATTCCCGAATCCGATTTGGTAAGATTAAAAATCTATAAATACTATACTAGTAGGTATAAAACTATTGATTATTTCAGTTAGGACGATGTAGATTTGTTTCCGAATTTGACAAATTGAACAGAATTGGAGAAGGAACATATGGTATTGTTTGTAAGTAAAGAAATTAACTACATTTTTGATAAATACTTATAAAGTTTCACTTTTTAGATAGAGCAAAGGATCAAATATCTGACAAAATTGTTGCTTTGAAAAAAGTAAGAATGGATTTGGAACGAGATGGAATTCCTGTTAGTAGCTTAAGAGAAATTCAAGTATTACTAAACTGCCAACACGAAAACATCGTTCATTTGAAGGAAGTTGTTGTAGGACGTAGCTTAGAAAGGTTTTTTTTTTAACATTTATCCAACATTATAATAGAATCGTAACGAATTTACATTTCAGCATTTTTCTTGTTATGGAATACTGTGAACAAGATTTGGCATCTTTATTGGACAACATGCAAGCTCCTTTCACAGAATCTCAGGTTAAATGCATCATGTTGCAAGTTTTAAGAGGCTTGCGGTATTTACATCATAATTTCGTGGTACACAGAGATCTGAAAGTTTCCAATTTACTTATGACTGACAAAGGATGTGTTAAAATTGGTACAAAAGTACAAAATTTCTTTCAGATTTCTGTACTAATTTTAATAATTTTCAGCTGACTTTGGACTTGCTAGATGGTTTGGAGTTCCATTAAAACCGATGACCCCTCATGTTGTAACACTTTGGTACAGAGCACCAGAGCTGTTGTTGCAAGCACCTACACAAACTACTAGTGTAGATATGTGGGCAGCTGGATGTATTTTAGGAGAATTACTTGGACACAAACCTTTACTACCAGGAAGATCGGAAATTCAACAGCTTGAACTCATTGTAGATTTACTAGGTACTCCGTCTGATGCAATTTGGCCTGGTTTTAGTCAACTTCCCGCTTTACAAAATTACGGTTTAAAGCAACAACCGTATAATAACTTGAAACAAAGATTTCCTTGGTTGTCAGCTGCTGGTTTACGTTTACTGAATTTCTTGTTCATGTATGATCCGAGGAAGAGAGCTACTGCCGAGGAATGTTTGCAAAGTAGTTATTTTAAAGAGCCACCACAACGTAAGTGTAAATATACAGAGTGTTTTAGTTGTTTGGTGTATTTTTCTTTTAGCTTGTGATCCGAAGTTGATGCCGAGTTTTCCTCAACATAGGAATATAAAGGGGGTTAAGCAGTCAGCACCGGAGCCTACTAATACTGGGGCTGGGGATCAAACGAATAATCTACCAGCGATTTCTGATTTGGTGAGTGAAATATTGAAATGTTTTGGTTTATTTTACATTTTTTGTTTTCAGTTGGGTTCTATTGTGAAGAAGAGGCGAATTGAGTGATTGTAATATTTTTAACTAATGTAATTTTTTATTAATTCATGTAAAATGTGGTAAAATAATTAATTTTAATGGAAAATAAAAACTTCGTTTCGTAGAATTGAATTTATTGAAATTGTTTTTGTTTTATTTTATAATTAATTTTTTCGCATTTACGATTTTGAATGAAATATTAATTATTATGATTTCGATAAATTACCAGATAAGAATTTATAATAATAATCCGAGCTTTTATTATAAAATTTAATTAAAAGAATAATACGAGGGGTGAATGAAAATTAGTTTCGTTACATTTTGATTACACCTTGTAATTTGTTTCGTAGGATTGAATTTATTGAAATTGATTTTGTTTTATTTTATAATTAATTTTTTCTCATTCACGATTTTGAATAAAATATTATCGTTGGTAAATAGAGATTTCATTTTGTGGTTATTATCAACTTTTGAAAGGTTTACTTTTGTAAAAAAATAAACAATGTCGGTAGAAGATTTCAAATTTTTGTAATTTTTATCAAAAAAGCACATTCGTTTTTTTGGTTTTGCAAAAAAAGTTGAAAAAAAATATTCGTGTGGATAAAAAAGAAAATGTTAAATGCATTTTTATTATACTGAAAATTATCAAAGTACAAAAAATAAAATATTCTAGCAAACAAAAATGTTTATCTCGGATGTCACGTATTGTTTTTAAAGATTCATAAAAATAAGCCCTAGGATTTTTTGCAAATCTCTTTTCTTCGCTTCGGTTTGTTTATTGAAGCAGTTGTGGGTCGACTCGGTTTTTAGTCTTGCGGCAGTCTATCTCAACAAAATCTCCAGAAAAATCAGTTTTGTAATAGAATTTTGATGGCTGCTCTTTTAAATAGCGAAGCCAGCAAATTTTTCTCCAGGAGATTTTAATACTAAGAGAAATGCTTGAAAAAGCCTTAAAGTCAAAAAACTCATCAAACAACATGTTTTTTAGATTAAAAGGCCCCGGTGATACACGAGCATATTTTATTAATTGTACCCAACCATCAGGCGTAAACACTGGTATATACTTCGCCTTCCTTGCTACTTTGGAGTGAATGGAGTCTCCATTTCACTGTGACCAGTTTCAAAAACACGGTGATCCATTACCTTCAATGACTGATGATTGCTAAGGAGTTGCATACACATGGAAGCAAATACAGAATTCTTTTGCTACCGCCACAGCCAGTCACGTAACTATAGCTTTTACATGGAGTAAGAATTGCTATACCGGTGTAAAAAAGCATCGTAAAACCAACTAGTTTTATTCTAGGTATAAATTCTGGTATAACTTTATTCCCAGAATAACTATACCTATAGTATAAATCTATCTTGTAAAACCGGCCCTGAATGTGCGAATCAGAGAATTTTTCTTTAGATAAAAAATTATAATCTACAAAAGAGGTTCCCATTGACATTTTCCGATGATTCAAAGTTCATCATAATGGGAAGACTCATAACTATCATTCTATGTGACTTGCAGCTCGTTCGTACTTGACAAAAATATTTAAAAAAGCGGTCAAAGTTTTTTTTCCACAAGATTTTGAGAATATTTCATTAATTTGTTCATATTTAAAAAAAATAGTCTTTTATCTTAATTTTTTTTTATAATGGAGGTCTTGAATGATCTCAGAAAATTTTTTTTATATCTTTCTTGCGTTTTGATGAAAAATTGATTTGTTTATTTATTTATTTAAAAAAAAGTCCGGTTTTCACCGGTGTGATCAATTTCCCTGATATCTGGAAAATGATTAGATTTTATTAAAAATCAAAAGGTACATTTGAAAACTAGACACTCTAAGCTTTAAAATGATGTGCATATATGGGATGATCAATTTTTAAATCGCGATTGTTCCACAGATTGTACAGAACTCCGAAAACGGCTGAAAAATGTAAATAAACAAATCAATTTTTTATAAAAACGCAAGAAAGATATTAAAAAAATCTCTGAGATCATTCAAGACCTCCTAGGGTTCCATTATTGGAAAAATTAGGATAAAAGACCATTTTTAAAAAAAATATGAACAAATTAATGAAATAGCCTCAAAATCTTGTAGAAAAAAAATTTTACCGCTTTTTTAAATGTTTGTCAAGTACGGACGAGCTGCAAGTCACATGGAATGATAGCTATGGGTCTTCCCATTGCGATGAACTTTGAATCATCGGGAAATGTCAATTTTTTGCCGAGTAAGGGAACAATTCGTCCGCCACCTGCATAGACAGCAGAATTCCTACAGGCAGAGCATCAGCAGCTGAAATGAGGAAACTTTTAGGTCTCATTATCTCGATAACTATCGAATTTTCGAAAAAAATGATGGAAACAACTTGTGTAGATAATAAGACGATCTTCATTTTTTATCCGAAAAAAATTCTCTAATTCGCATATCGAGCCAGATATTAGCGAGAAAACCGTTTTCCAGGCTTTAGGGGTCCATTTTCCCACCCTTCCGTAAACTCAATCGCGTTAAGTTTCTTCTTGTTTAAAAACACCTGCCGTGACCTACAAATTGAGCCTAAAGTGAAGTCCACGGACTTTTCAGGAGCTTTGTTCCTTCATTTACTGGACTATTTATAATAATCTGAGCTTTAATTATAAAATTTAATTAAAGCATAATACGAGGTGTGAATGAAAAGTAGTTTTGTTACATTTTGATTACACCTTGTAATTGGGTGTGAAAACAAACTGATATTAAAATGTCTGCTCAAATAAGAAGTTTGCGGCCAACGACATTCGACGCAGTTTTTTAAGCGCAAAAAACGATATAAATTATGAAATGTCGATTGGTCAAACAAAAATACAATTTTTGAAACTGTTTGTGAAAATGGAAATGGGAATATCAAGAAAAAGACAAAGAGGAAGACCCAGGAGGAAATTGATAGACCAGATTGAAGAAATTGGAAAAACAAAGGAAAGTCATTAGGAGAGATGAAGGCATTAGCCAGGGACAGAAAAGAATGGAAAACGTGGGTTCAGGAAGAACTCCAATCCGACGCCTGAGAAGGCATAAGGATAAGAGAAATAAATAAAGAAACTGTTTGTGCGTTTTAAAGTATTAGATATTTCTCGAGTGGGAATGGCGAATGCATTGATTATTTCAGTTCTCCTTCCTGTATACCACGAAAATACATTCCATCAAATTTTTCAACACTCAGCACATAAATATTTGTTATCACTATATGATAAAACCGATAGTGATAATGGTAAACTGTTTTAGTCTTAGTCATGATACGATAACCATAACAGTTTCTTAGTTAGACCAGCTCGTTATTAATTTAGAAATTAATCTACCTATCATTTTTTATAATCAGAAGTATGTGTGAAAAAAGATTCACGTAAGAAGCAATATTTATAAAAATAAGAGGTAGGAAAATGTTTTTACTTTTTAATTTAATTGGGATTAGGTAAATATTGTCACATTTGTGGAATTCAAAAAAATAGTTCACAAAAATTTAAAAAGCAATAATTCGCCGGTTGGACAGTATACAGGGTGTCCCACGACGAGTTAAAACTATCTGTATATGGCAAAATACTTATAGTAAAATCATGAAAATGGTTTTCGGATGCGATCTTTTTAACTAAAATTATTTTCAAAGATGGCAGACTTCCGGTTCTACTGTAACTTTGTTATTTTAAATGGAACACCCTGTATATTAGTACATTTTTAAGATCTACGTAAATTTTTAGTATACTTTTGTCTGAAAACTTTTTTCGAAAAATGCATACTTTTTGAGTTATTGATTTTTTTGTAAAAAATTTGACCGTTGCAGACCCTTGTAAATTATTTTTTACGAGGATACCCTTAAAGATATGATATGGGAATGTTTTCTGTTCGGTTGCTTTTAGCAAGGTCAGGCCTATTTAAATCTATGTTGACAAATTTTTCATTTTATACAGGGGAGTGTATAGAAAGTGTTCAAAGTTTAACTTCATAAATATCAAATTTCTTTATTTTTTTAAATAGAACCACCCGGTTTTTTCCATTTTAATGCATTCAGGGATTAAAAATATGGCAAATTCATGTATACTTTCCTATACCTAAACCTTACCGTTATCATATTGAATGTTTTCTGTAAATTTTGAGAGAAGCAGGTGTGGTCTAAATTTTATTTTGACCCGTTGATACAAACAATAAAAAATTAAAAATGATTATGTAAATTTGCTTTTAATACATGGTAAATATGGCAAAGTTGTTACAAGAACATATGACGTGCTTTATTTGCAGTAAGATATCCTGCATCTCTAAAAATTTACATAAAACATTTAGTATCTGGATAACGGTAAGGTTTAGGTATAGAAAAGTAAACATGAATTTGCCTTATTTTTTACCCCTAAATGCATTAAAATAGAAAAAACCGGGTGGTTCTTTTTAAAAAAATTAAGAAATTTGATATTTATGAAGTTAAACTTTGAAAACTTTCTATACACTAACTGTATAAAATGAAAAAATTTTCAACATAGATTTAAATAGGTCTGACCTTGCTAAAAGCAGAAACCTTTTCATATCTTTAAGGGTATCCTCGTGAAAAAATAATTTACAAGGGTCTGCAACGGTCAAATTTTTTACAAAAATATCAATAACTTCAGACAAAACTATACTAAAATTTTAAGTAGAATTTAAAAATGTATTAATATACAGGGTGTTCTATTTAATTTAACACAGTTACAGTCTGTCTTCTTTGAAAACATTTTAGTTAAAAAGATCGCATCCGAAAACCGAAAAGTAGAAATTTTTATGATTTTACTATAAGTATTTTGCCAAATACAGATAGTTTTAACTCGTCGTGGGACACCCTGTATAACCTCAATAAATAATCATTTGTTGTTCGTTAGAGATATCGTTAGTGGCGTCTAAACGTGAAATTTGTTATCTCTGAACGTGACCATTCATCGGTAATAAAATTGTATTTAAAATCCATATTAATTCAAAAATACTTTTTTTTATCACAGTTACCTACGTGTCTTGTGCTTTTTACCTTGACAAGTTTTAAAGGTATAATGTTTGAGGTAGGTACTTGTGATATTTATAATCTTTGTTCCGGTTTTTCCCATTTCCTGGTTGATAAGATATACCATGGTTCTTTTAAAAAAAATTTAATTAACTACAGACTAGTAGACTAAATTATAATTGAATTCATTTACGTTAATTTCGATGTAGTAGGTACATTATAGTTTGTTTCAAAAATTACTTAAAGTTCTGGAATGCAACCAGATTGAACCAGTTGTTTATCGGATATTCCTTCATACTCATTGACATAACCTCAAATTTAAATTTGTGTAAAGGGGGAATACTAAATTCCACAATGGCCAAAGCACATTTGCTGGTAAACAAAACGGATAATGATAATTAGATCTTAAAGGTATCGAAAGGTGCATTTGATTATTCACTTTTGGCTGCTAGTAGCAGCTCGTAGTGACTGAATTCCGTTCGTTTATTACCGGGTGTGACGCCTAGTCTTACCTTCCCCTTGCCCCTCGAAAAGTATGAGCTTCAAGCCACGGACATTAAATATTTGACGTTTGTCCGGTTTGACATTTATTTAAAGGTTAAGATTGTGCCGATTACGATTTAAACCTTACTAAAAATATCTACATATGCAAAATTATATTGTCAACAACATTATAATTGAAAACTGTTCTTCTAACCACACAGGAAATTCATTGGCATTGGCACATGACAAGTGGTTTTGAGGATCCTAAGAAATCGTGTTCGTTTTGCTCAAAAATCGTGACGACTAAGGCGTCACGCACAAATGCTTGAAGCCCAAATAAACGAAAGCAACATTAATAGGGCATGTCCCCACACGTGACGTCACAAACTATTTTCACAACAGCATGGTGTTAAAACAATAAACACAGCGTTCAGAACACGGGTAGGTACCTACTTAATAGTGAGGTTATGCGCTGATTTTTATAATGATAAATTGTGTTTGAGTTTAGTTGGTTTTGGTTCAGTGTACTTGTAAAGTTATTTTAATTGTTGAGCTGGCATATTTGATAATATATAATATAGGTTAATAGTTGTTTGTTGTTTGATAATTTTTCATCGTTTCTATTGTTTATTGTTTTACCACCAAGGTATTGTCAACTGTCGTGAACATGCTCTATTATCATTGTTTTATGGTGTTGATAAGTGTGGAATGTGGTGAGGAAGAAAGTGAGGTTATATTTCTGGCTGTTTTTGACGTAGCGTGGTGATTATCTATTTAATTGGTCTGAAAATAAACAAATATACTACTAGGAATCAAAAATATATTAAATCAAATTAGGATTATATCAAGATTAGGACGTTCAGCAGTAATTATAAAAAAAAGAATCGATTTTTTATTCATTTATATAACAGAGTTTCTTTTTTAAAACAATACTTGTAGGTATATCAATCTACAGTATGTCCCCCTAAGTTGGAATCTTATGGAAAACTTTTTTATTATTAATTTTAGGAAAAAAAGTTATTCCTCATAAAAATTTCTGCATCATCTAAAACCTATAATACAATATCTTCTGCAAGTTCCTTGTGGCATTACTTATTCTTTTTTCTCTTATTCTTTTGGGAATCAAACCACAATAATGTTTTTTATTTTTTATTTCGACGTTTCGGTAGCGTTGCAGCTACCGTTGTCAAGATTAACTAGTAATAAAATTAATAAAATAATTTTTGGTCCCTATCTGACACAACGAAAAAATATGACAACTAGACAATCAATAATGTTTTGAAGTTTAAGACTACAAAACTTTGTTGTCAAATTTTATTAAGATCACACCTCTGGTAAAATGTGAAATAAAATATTTCATTTTATGACATTCTAACGATAAGATAGTCTACTAGAAATGGAATCCAATGAAGTGCACGTTCCAGGAACGGTTTTTATTGGGATAGCGCTTTTTTTAGCTTATTTTGGAAATGTTGTTAATAAAACGCGTTTGTTGTTACTTTTTTGTGTATGATCATTTTTGTTTTCAAAACATGTATAACTCAGTTTGGTGATTTTGTCTATTGAAGTGTGTATCGATTAACAACTATTCCAATGATAAATCATAAGAAAACCTGGATAAAAACTTATGATGCTATCCTGATAACGCAGATAATTGATTATTGGAAATTTCTCTTTCTAACATTGGTAACCAAATTTGACTACATTCGGCTGAGATACTATAGCTACACATTTATCTGCATTTAGTTGTATTAAAGCACTTTCTTTGATTTTTCGTCTTTTATTATTGGGCTCTTTCAATATTATTTTTGTCGAATCCCATTGAATTTTATGCCCCTCTTCCCAAGCATGTTTACAAATACCTGACTTAAAGAACTCCCTATCTTTGATGTATTTTTTATGTTCACTTATTCGGACTTTCAATGGTCTAGATGTTTCACCTAAATAGAATTTGTCGCATTCACAAGATATCTGATATATGCAATTTTTTGAAGATTGTTTCTCATTTTTTGGTTTCGTTTTTGTTAAGATAGATCTCAAAGTATTGTTAGATTTAAAGCTGGTTCGAATATTAAATTGATTACCAATTTTCTTAATTCTTTCTGACAAACCCCTATACGGTATTGTCAAGTTTTTAAAAATTATGTTAGCTGAATTATTAATATTATTATTATTATTATTATTATTATGGGGTATTAACAATGAGCCTTTCTTTATATTCTTGATTTCTTTATTTACAAATTCTGCCGGGTAATTATTGGCATTTAAAACATTTTTCAGTAGAGTTTTCTCCTTTGTAAACTGATTATCATTAGAACAAATTATTCTGGCCCTATCGTATAAAGATTTTACTACCCCTTTTTTAACGCTTATAGCATGATTTGATTCAAAATTCAAATACCTATTAGTGTGTATTGGCTTGCGATATACACTTATTGTTTCATACCCTGTAGGTGTTTTATTGATAAGAATATCCAAAAATGGTAAAAAATTGTTATTTTCAATTTCAATTTCAAATTTTATAGATTTTTCTCCTTCATTTATATTTATTAAAAAATCATTCTGAGATACTAAGTCATAAGGCCATATTGCAAAAATGTCTACATATCTCCACCAGACAATTGGTTTTAATTTTTGATTATTCACTATTTTGGCTTCAAAATGTTCCATGTAAATATTTGATAGAATTGGTGAGAGGCAAGAGCCCATGGCAAGACCAAAATTCATCAAATATTAAATTTTTTCAGTCGTATACGAGGTTTGTCGAAAAATATGAGTTTTACTCAAGAGTAAAGTAGGTTTACTCTTGAATAAAACTCATATTTTTTTGATAAACCTCGTATACGACTAAAAATTTTTATATTTGATGACTGTATTCAAGGTTTTAGATAATGCAGAACTTATTATGAAGAATAACTTTCCTTCCTAAAATTAATAATAAAAAAGTTTTCCATATGAAAACTTAGGGGGACATATTGTATATGAATCACTATATAATTAGTTTTTTCACAATAAGGAAGTGTTTCACTTTTCAATAACAAGTTTACCGAAGATTTTTAAAATAAAACCAGCAAAAGTACCTACCTTTTCGCATTTTTATTTAAACTTGAAATAATATAAATGCATCGATTCATGACAGAGTTTGCAGTTGTTGCTAAAGGTTAATTTGGTTCAAAACATTAATAAGTAGTTTAATTATTTTCAATGCGATAATATCTATTTATAAAAGAGTGGGTAGTACCTGAATTGAATACGTATCTCGAAAATGAAAATTCAATTATTAGTATATAAGGAAAATCCACGATAGAAAAAAGTGCTGTGTACGCAACTATAATACCTGATGTATAAAATCCTTGGATAATTGGAAATTATCGTAAGTGCCAAAATCGCATCTTAATATATATATAACAAGTTTGAACTGTTTGCAGTAAAAATTTATGTATTTTACCATTTTTCCTAAATATTCTAACAAAAGTTTAAATATTCGATATGTTCGATTTAAACAGAGCACAATATTTTGATTGAAAAATTACGCTTTGTCAATTTATATACACTCACAGCATCTTAGATGTACCTAGTACCTAGTACATCTAGCTAGATGGAACAATCAAGAAACAACTTCGATTTTTCGACTTTTAGACACCAAATAACCTTGAAAGAAATATTTATCATGAGGAACTCGATTGAAAGCCATTGTCTGTAACGCTTTTAAATTACGTTCGCACATTTTTTATAATTCTTTTATGAACAAAAAATCTCTTATAATTTATGATTATTTGTTGTTTTACTTTCTAATGGTATTATTAATACAGGGTGTTCCAATAGAGGTGCTAGAAATTGAAAAATTGTTTTTTATTTAAAATAATCGAGATTGATGTTTATTAGAGTGACCTGAAAAAATATATCAGACCCAAACCAGCCCTTAATATTCACATTAACCCGTGCCTAAATCATCATACATCTCCCATTTGAATAACATGGGATTTTTGCACTTTTGGCAGTAAATTTTTTTCCAATGAAACAAATGTAGCTAAAAATATTCAAAGAGCTATTTCGTGTAGGAAATTCAACGTTCTACAAAAAAGATCAGAATGCTTTTTTCGATAAAATTTACCGTTCAAAAGTTATTCAATAATAAAGTTGTACTCATAGTTAAATGTTTATTTGAACTTCCAGCAAAATTTTTATTCATATCGAACTAAACGCATACAGTTATGTAATAAAATAATAAATACAAAAGTTGGATCCAAAATAAAGTATATTATTGCTCACAAATAATAGTATCAAAGTATTTATAGTAATTTTTCCATTTCTACAATTTTTTTGTCAAACATTTTCCAGTTGCAGTAGGATATTTGGCCCGGTATTCACTTACAACTTGAATCAAATATTGTTTTTGATCTTCTTGAGCACCTAGTTAATCTATTAATATAATCTTGTGTTAATTGAACTGCTCTTTCGGCTACATCGCTTACTACTTGGAAGTTATTAACAATTCCCAGACCTTTTTAATAATTATCATTTCTAAATGTTTATTCGTTTTGTAATCTAACGCCGCCTGTGAGCAAGCTCAGAGAACTTCATGACATTTGAGACTATATTATAATCTGTCGGTGAAGTATTCATAATATTTATTAAACTTCATCATTGCTAGCTCATTCAGCAAAAATACTGATAAATATAATTTTCCAAGAAAAAAATGGGGTACTATGAGCTTGAGAAATCCAATGTTTCTTTTGGGAGAACCAACTGAAACAATCAGTGGCAATAAATTACCAACTAACAAACAAGTACTACAATTGTCATTTTATGAAACAAAAGAAGCAAAAAAAAAAACACTTTTAACAAGTTGCCAAGTTGTTATAGAAGTTACTAAATTCTGGTATTCGAATTCGTTGAAATTTTTCGATAGATTTGATATTAGTAAAGATTTTTTAGAAACTAATGCTGATACGTGGATTAGAAATGATAATTATTAAAAAGGTCTAGGAATTGTTAATAACCTCCAAGTAGTAAGCGATGTAACCGAAAGAGAAGTTCAATTAACACAAGATTATATTAAGAAGATCAAAAACAATATTTGATTCAAGTTGTAAGTGAATACCGGGCCAAATATCCTACTGAAACTGGAAAATGTTTGACAAAAAAATTGTAGAAATGGAAAAAGTACTATAAATACTTTGATATTATTATTTGTGAGCAATAATATACTTTATTTTGGATCCAACTTTTGTATATATTAATTTATTACATAACTGTATGCGTTTAGTTCGATATGAATAAAAATTTTGCTGGAAGTTCAAAGAAACATTTAACTATGAGTACAACTTTATTATTGAATAACTTTTAAACGGTAAATTTTATCGAAAAAAGAATTCAGATCTTTTTTGTAGAGCGTTAAATTTCCTACACAAAATAGCTGTTTAAATATTTTTAGTTACATTTGTTTTAGTGGAAAAAAATTAACTGCAAAAAGTGCAAAAATCCCATGTTATTCAAATGGGAAATGTATGATGATTTAGGCACGAGTTAATGTGAATGCTAAGGGCTGATTTGGGTCTGATATATTTTTTTAGGTCATAATCTAAAAATTTGAGGGGCGTTTGCAGAACAAAACCCAATTTGGGAAATAACGGACACCCTAATGTTTATAGAGGGGGGCAGCTGGGATATTTAACCATCATAAATGATATAATAATTACTTTTAGATAATTAAACGAATACGATGAACTTATGGTTTGTTGAGGTCATTATTTTTAGTCCCACTATACAGGGTGTACCAACCTTACGACAAACTTCGGTATATGGGTTATTTTAAGAGATATCAAAAAATGATATCAACAAAAATAGAAGATGTATTAAAGGTCCATATTTTGAAATTATACCGAACTGTACAGAGTGCTGCATAACGCCGTTACAAACCAAACATATTATTTTTTAAATGGGAACCCCTGTATATTATACCGAATTCGGATTGGTTACATTTTTTTGAAGCTTTTAATATAAGGTTTTGCCACGTTATACAAAGTCCTTCCAAAGATATGGACACTTTTATGTGAAAATCGTAGGTAAATCAACGCTCTGTAGCTTGTTGTACGTTGAAGAAAAAAAATGTATTTTGCCAAGAACGTTTTGTAATATGATGCAATATCTCCGTATCCTATTAAATTTCAATTATATTCTTTCTTGTATACAGAGTGAACGGAAACTCGAACCTGTAATTTTCTTTCTTCTTTCAAATGGAACATCCTGTATTTTATGGCAAAAATAGAATCTCGATTATATTACTTTAATTTTTGTCAAGCATTCCCTATACCCAAAGTTTATAAAAACACAGTTATTTTGTAATATTTATTGTAAAATGTAATTACTGACCTATTATGTGAAAGCATTAAACGTTGTATGTAACAAAAAATCCTAATTAATAATAAATTTTAATGAACAATTTATTCTAAACAAAACTAGTCACCAAAAGTATAATCCCAACCATGATATTAAACTAAAGGTTCAAAATCTTCACCGTTAACATCAATGCAATGCTGCAGAATAGTTCAAATGATTTACCAACATTTCTCAGCATATCAACGTTAGCAGATCGAAATGCAGCACTAATTATCTGTCATCTCTAATAGCCAGGGGATTTTATAAACTTATTCCTTACAAGACCCGAAAAAAAGAAAAATACTTTTGTTAAATCGGGTGACCGAGCTGGACAATCAGTTGGGCCCCCTCTTACAGCATTGCATTGATGTTAACGGTGAACACTCTGAACCTTCAGTTTAATATTACGGTTGGGATTATACTTTTGGTAGCTATTTTTGTTTAGAATGAATTATTCATTAAAATTTATCATTAATCAGGATTTTTTGTTTATTGTTTCCACATAATAGTTTACAATAAATATTACAAGATAACTCTTTTTTTTATAAACTTTGGGTATAGGGAATGCTTGACAAAAATTAAAGTTACATAATCGAAGACTCTATTTTTGCTATAAAATACAGGGTGTTCCATTTCAAAGAAGACAGAAAATGACAGGTTCGAGTTTCCGTTCACCTGTATATAAGAAAGAATAAAATCGAGATTTAATAGGACACGGAGAGATTGCATCATGTTACGAAACTCTGTTTGGCAAAATACATTTTTTTTCTTCAACGTACAACAAGCTACAGAGCGTTGATTTACCTACGATTTTCACATAAAAGTGTCCATATCTTTTGAAGGACTCTGTATAACGTGGCAAAACCTCATATCAAAAGCTTCAAAAAAATGTAACCAATCCGAATTCGGTATAATAAACAGGGGTTCCCATTTGAAAAATTATATGTTTGGTTTGTAACGGAGTTATGCTGCACTCTGTATAGTTCGATATAATTTCAAAATATGGACCTTCAACACATCTAGTATTTTTGTTGATAATATTTTTTGATATCTCTTAAAATAACCCATATACCGAAGTTTGTCGTAAGATTGGTACACCCTGTATACACTGTGTCTTCATAAGTTCGCACCATATGGAAAACTTTTTTATTATCAATTTTAGAAGAAGAACTGATTCTTCATAAAATGTTTTGCATGCTCTAAAACCTAAAAATCAGTATTATACGAGGTTAGTAAAAAAATATGAATTTTCCCAAATGTAAAGTACCTTTAAATTTGACAATATCGAAAAATGTTATTGAAAAAAGTTAATCATAATTGGAAACTACGTTCAAATATGCAATTGCATCCATTTCCATTGGAAAAATAGGCTTTGTGCTTGTTTAATATTGTTTCTAATTTCTTAACAACGCTACCATATTTGCGTAAAATTCTAACGCGTTCTGACAGTTACTGTCAAAAATTTGTAGCTATCAAACATTCATTAGTTTGTCAACGCATCCTAGATTACATGTAACTACAGTAAAATTTGCATTGTTATTGTATCTAGAAATAAATTTAAAAAAAAATAATGAATTTTTTCAATGTAAATGGATATAATCATATATTTGAACGTAGTTTTCAATACTGATCAACTTCTTTTAGTAACATTTTTCGATATTGTCAAATTTAAAGGTACTTTACTCTTGAGTAAAATTGTTAAGTGTATTTTAGATTTTAGAACATGCAGAACTTTTTATGATGAATAAGTTTTTTTTCCAAAATTAATAATAAAAAAAAGGTAGAACGTGTCGCGGGACACACGGTAGGAACTTTAGTTCCTTTTAAGCAAAAGTTATGTAATACATCTGACGTTATAGATAAACAATTTCCATATTCTTTGGTGGTTGAGTAGTAAGCACACCAGACTCTCACGCGGTAGACCCGGGTTCGATTCCCCGCGAGGAATTTTTTTTTATTGTTAATTTTATTTTTAAATAATCATTCTGCTTGATATTAATAACGACAACAGGTAGACGTTTGAAATATTTAGCAGAATATTCATTATTATAGATAATGGTACGGTACCCTCCATGAGGGTCCGACTGGCAACATCTACTTATAACAGCATGGTATATTTAAAAAAGGAAACCGTAGCCTTATACAAATTGGACATCCGTTTACCACAAAATTAGTGGAAACATAAAATTGAATTGTTAAATTTTTAATTTGAAGTTATATTACAGTTTATAGAAATTTTTTCCTAAGTTGGTCGTAGAAAAAATATGCTGCTCGACTCGTGTGGATTGTCCATATCGCACTTGAACGATTGAGCACTCCGCCTACGGCGTCGTGCTCCATCTTCGTCCTCGTGCGATATGGCCATCATATCCACACTAGTTGCACAAACTACAATTTCTTTCAAAATATGCCCTTTTACATTTAAAAACTACCTGCCAAATGTCAAATCAATGTATCCATCCATTTTAAAGTTATCGAATTAAAACATTCAAGTTTTCAAAATTTCAACACCCTGTATTTCGAAAAGTAGCTAGACCCCTTAATCGCGCAAAAAATTATGGAAATAATAGTAAAAATTTATCCGAACAAATTCAAGTAGATCACTAGCACTGCGATTCGAATACCAGCTTTGCATAGAATTTCAATATAGCATCGGTGGTTCAGTGGTTAGAATACTCGCATTGCACGCGGGCGGCCCGGGTTCGAATCCGGACAGGAGCATATTTATTATTATGAATCGCTGCTTCGTAAACGAGAGAGAGACTAAGGAGGCACAAGCACGCAAAAGCAAGGCACATAACGAAGCAATGTAACATAACGTAGCGTAACGTAACGCGTAACGGTCAGATCTTTTGCGTCGCGACCCCTGGTCGCTCAAACATAACCTGGCGTAAAGAACTAAAGTTCCAAAAGTTTTCCATGTAGTGCGTATAATGTATAAGAAAGTTTCGGACACCTTGTATACAATAAATAGTTTCTGGTGACTACTCAAGTAAATCGAAAGTACCTACCCGTTGTAATTAAAAATGTTGTATTTGTTTTTAATTAAGTATCAAAACCAGAAAAACGATTTTAGCATTGTTCAAGGTCAATATTCCGGAATTGTTTTGAGTGAACAGTTAATTTATAGTGAGTGAATCATATGCAAATGTTTCTAGTTATGCAAATTTAATAAGTGAAAATTTATCTAATATAAACCGGTCCGAACAAAAATTTTTTGGTTCGTAAAAGTTCCGTCACATTTTAAATTCATAATTATTTGAGTTAATAATTCTTTTCAGATACCTTAGTATAATAAAATGGAAGAAACTCCTATTCAATCATTTTATAAGGACGCCAATGTACTTATTACAGGGGGTACAGGTTTTATGGGAAAAATTCTCATAGAAAAATTACTTAGATCAACAGAAGTAGGCACATTGTATTTAATCATAAGAGATAAACGGGGCAAGAACCTACAGGATAGACTAAATTTATTATTTGAAGACAAGGTAATCTACTAATAAAAATATTTAGAAATATATAAACATTTTTTTAAAGATATTTAGTAGATTAAAAGAAGAAAAGCCGAAGTTCGAACATAGAGTGAAAGCTATTTCTGGTGACTTAGAAATACCGAATTTAGGTATAAATAAAACGGATGAAGAATTTCTTAAATCGAATATCAATATTGTTTTCCACATGGCGGCTACCATAAAATTTAACGAAAGTCTAAAAAGCGCTCTTGAAATCAACGTAAGGGCAACACAAAATATTTTAGACATGGCTAAGGAAATGCAAGATTTAAAAGTGAGTAAGTAACATAAAAATTATTTCTAATTTATGAAAATTTACCCACAGGGAATATAAAAAAACTTGTTTTTCCACTACTAGCTGTGAAATTGACAGTTATTGCTTTTTCTCGCCAACTGAGAAGGTGAATTTCTCTATTAGTGGTTAATAATTTTCTTTTATTTATGGACAAATTCAAATATTTTGAGAATTCAGGGATAGTAGTTCAACAAAAGCTTGTGCAGCATAATTTTGTATACCCGGGAGATTGTCTTTAACATATTTGCTGCTTGAAATTACTTATCAAGATAAAATTATTTGAATAAAGATACCATTAGTTTAAAATTCGCGCTCAACCAAAAATGACTGATGACATAACGAGTACGTTCATAATATACCAAAAACTGACAGTGTACTTGTCAGTCAGACGACGGGGTAAACGCTTCTCGTGGTGCGTTTGTGAATTATTTTTAATTTTTATCTTAAATTTGACTAGTAGTGGAAACAATTAAATATATGTTACCGTGAAAGACCGAAAGTAGTGAATGTCAACATTCGCCGATGGATGTCGACAAATGTCAAATGCCTTGGTGAAAGTCCGAACATTTCTTAATTCTTTTATACATTCGGACTTTCACCGGTATATGTCGACAAACACAAATGAGGTCCGGTGAGTCTCGGACACTGCAGGTCGCGACAAATTTTTAGACGGTTCCAGCCCCTTGTTTCGGTTAGCTTTGTCTTCGTCAGTCTAACGCAACGTTTGACAGCGCTCCCTAACCTAATTTAATTTTCTTATTAGAAATTATAATTTGTATTCAATGGTTACTACAGTGAATCATGATAAGTTTTTTGAAAAGTTACATGCCTTAATCAGAAGGTTTGTCGTTTGTCCAATTCGCCAAAAACACAACTTATCACGAAGGAATACGCCAGAGTCCTTATGAAGCCCTGTTTGGCGTTAAACCAAAAAGGGGTATAACATCGTCATCACTCCCTCGCGCGAAAATTTCAAACATTGAGACCGAAGAACAGCTAGAAGCTTATGTTGAAACAGACATGGATAATGAAAATACCATTGGAGCTGATCCGCAACCTGGCACGTCTTCATCTCAAGCACTGGCTGACCCGCAACCTGACACGTCTTCATCTCAAGCACTGACTGAACAACACGAGCTAATTTCTTTAAAAGGAGTAGCTGCAAAAGAGAATCTTCTACTTTAAGCAACAAAAATGTTGCGAACCTCAAAAAAAAGTTTCCTCCTGCCCAAATTGGTGATACCGTAAGAATTCAAGTCCCTGATGTTGACCGTGGTCGTACAGACACTCGAAATGTGTTAGCGGTTGTTGTTGGAATAGAGGATTCAGACTTTTATAGATTAGCTAACAAAAATGGTACCTTGAAGCAGCTTTTCACCCGTAATCAGTTCGTAACTTGTAAAGTAAAGAAAAGTTACTTTCCACGGACGAAGTTTCAACAAAAGAAATGTCGCTAAGAGAAGCAGCTTCTGCTAATTCAAAAAGTGGAGGGCAAGGCTATACACGTTGTAACTGCAAAAGGAAGTGTTCCACGACTAAATGCAGCTGTAAAAGCAAGGAACTTTTGTGCAATTCGAAGTGCCACGGTAGTTTAAGTTGTTGCAATAAATAAGACATTGTTCTTATTTTTTATATTTCATTTTATATTTTTATGTTCTACTGTTTGTTTTGAGTTCAAGTTTTCCCATATTATTTTAATATATAAAGTCCTATGGATTTTTTTTGTTTTTATTTAAAAAAAAATCTTTTCAACATACACCATGAATGTCCTGAATGTCGACATTCGCTGGTGTAAGTTAGAAATAATGAAATTTCAACAATATTTCGGACATACGTCAAGCAACGTTGAGAATGTTGACATTCACCGGTGTATCTCGACATTCACCAGATTTCTGTCTTTCACGGTAACATATACACCATTGTGTTGAAGACGTTTTTATAAACCTCGCACCTTATTCCGCTCAGGACAAAGCCACTCGTGAAATAATCCTGGTGCTCGGTCAATAATGATAGTCTTCACCACCTTGGTGTATAATATACCATTTTTTTTTCAGTCAATCGTTTATGTATCGACAGCTTATTCGAATTGTCCAAAAAAAATAATAAATGAAACGGTATACGAATCACCAGCTTCATATGAAGATCTTAAAAGTAAAATAGAAACATTGAGTGATAAGGATATCGAAAAAATCACACCACAGTATGTTTTTTTTAGAATTTTAAAGAGAATTTTATACATTATTGTTTTCAGAATAATCGGAGAATGGCCGAATACGTATACTTTTACAAAATGTATAGCTGAATCTTTAATAAAAAAAGTAGCCAGAGATCTACCTATTGCAATATTTCGACCTTCTATAGGTATGTAATGCTGTCATTACTAACGTCATTAAAGGTTAGAAAGTGTCATATTACACAACTCTACTTCCCGCCTTGACCTCCCGCCTTCATCGATCACTTCCTGCCCTCACCCCCACCCTCTTAAATAATGTGATCGTTAATCTATTTTAGATGAATATTTTTTATATTTAAAATACAAGGTGTCATGGTTTCCCAAGGTTTTTGAATCAAAATTGTGATCTTAGATTAAATAGGACACCCTGTAATTCTTAAAACCTTTGAAAAGACCATTTCTTCTTCTATCCAAAAATGTATACATTGTTGGAATTCACCCACGTTTTTAGGGAATAATTTACTTTTTCATGAAACCACTTCCAAATCTAAAGGACCACATTCTAACAACTTAAAACTAGGAATGAGACAAGGTATTGAAAACAGGTTTTACTGAAATTCTTAAAAATGTTTTAATTTGTATCTAACGTGGTTGCCAAGTCTCAAACGTCCGAAAGTTTCTTTAAAAATTTAATTTTTCAAATTCATATTGTGAGCTTCTTGCGAACAAAACTCCTATTTCTAATAATTATTTGCAAATCTTCATCCATAAATTATCATTTAAAGGATTATCGTAAGCATTTTCAGTACACATTTTCTATTTAATGTTCTCATTTTTGTAAATTGACTTACCCAGCTGAGCAAAGAATATGAATGACTTAATAAATGATATTAATTTAACAAGGGTGCTGTGTAACGCAAATCGAGTTGACAGAAGTGTCAGATTAGCAATAATTTTAGTGCAAGAGAAAGCTGGTACTAAAAAAATGTTTACCAAAACCGAAAAAGCCCGGTGCGTTTTAGTGTTTAATGGAAGTAAATTAATTACGCATACACAAAGAAGATTTAGTAACATTTTTGAAAAAAATCCGCCTACTAGAAATTCTATTATAAGCTGGGTAAGTCAGTTTACAGAAACAGGAACATTGGAGAGAAAAGAAAGACACATTCAAAACGCTCAAGATATTCTTTTAAATGATGTTTTACAGTTAAGAGAGATTTTAGAAAGAAACAATAATAAAATATCTATTAGAAAAATCGCTCAACCCTTACATATGTAAAAGAGTAAGGTGCATAAGCTTTTAAAGATAATCAAGTTTAAAGCATATAAGATTCAGACTTTCCAAAAAATTGAGAATCATGCAATCGAAAAGAGATTGTTTATGTGTGAGACGTTATTAGATTTATTTAGAAATCAACCAAACGTAAATTTAATAATGTCAGATGAAGCAACATTTCACTTAAATGGCCGCGTAAACAAACACAACTGTAGGATTTGGGGTGATGAAAATCCTAGAGCATTCAACGAGTTTGAAAGAGATTCCCCCAATGTAAATGTGTGGTGTGGTGTCTCCAAAACAAAAATTTATGGACCATTTTTTTTTCCAAGAACAAACAGTAAATGGGAACAATTATACGGATATGCTAGAACTCTTTTTCTATCCTCAACTACAACAAGAAGGTATACTAAATGATGTATATTTCCAGCAAGATGGTGCTCCACCGCATTACTCTTTAATAGCGAGGAATTCTTTGAATATAACCTTTGGAGACAAGTGGATAGGTCGAGCTGGTCCTATTGAATGGGCTCCCTATTCTCCAGACTTGACTGTACCGGATTTTTTTGTATGGGGGTACATTAAGGACAGATTCTACGATCCAACACCTTCAAATTTAGCAGAACTGAGGTATATCATAATCAATGTGTTTAATGTAATTACTCCAGAAATGCTCCAAAATGCATTTACACATTTTTTATTGCGCTTACATACATGTATTGAACAAAATGGAGGTCATATTCAACAATTACTTTATTAATGTATGTTTTGTTTTTTATTTTTAAGTAAAACCTGTTTTCAATACCTTGTCTTATTCTATAGTTTTAAGTAGTTAGAATGTGGTCCTTTAGATTTGGAAGTGGTTTCATGAAAAAGTAAATTATTCCCTAAAAACGTGGGTGAATGCCAACAATGTATACATTTTTGGATAGAAGAAGAAAGGGTCTTTTCAAAGGTTCTAAGAATTACAGGGTGTCCTATTTAATCTAAGATCACAATTTTGGTTCAAAAACCTTAATTTTTTTTTCGTCAATTTCCAGAAAAAAATTACATGCGGCAACAATGTCAAGAGAAACTAGAAGTAAATTTAGGAAGTTTAGTGAAAACCGCATGTCGATATCTTTTTCCGTTCTCGAGTTATAAGTTGTTGAAATATGTCAATTTGTAGATGGACACCTTGTATAACGTATTGATAAATATCATAATACCTATTTCTGCAGGGGTACAATCCATCAATTCTTCATCGGATTACATATTTCTTAATCTATTATTCGCGAACTTAATATTCATCAGACTTTATCTGGCATTTATTTATATTGGTGACAGTAGTTGCAAAGAATACACCAGCTAAACAAGAAGCGAAGCTTCCGATCCCTTTTTTATATGCGCATGTCTGAAAGGAGCCATTTTTATAATAAGATACTTGTCATACTCAATTTTTTCAACCAATTTGAAAATTTGATCATTTTCTCTGTGTATTTAATAAGTTATCTGTCAACATCAGTCTCTCAAGGACATACATTTTTGTTACCAAAACATTAAAGAGATTGCGTCGGGCTTCGCTTCTTGTTAAACTGGTGTATTCTTTGGTAGTTGTCAAATGTAATATTTTAGGTGTGTTCAGAAAGAAACAAAGATTTTATTAATTTTGATCGGGATATGATGGTTGTAAATAACATAGTATACAAACCTCGGTAGGAAGTTTCATTCCTGTCTCGATATAATAGCTAACCTCTCGACAGTAATGAAACTCTACCTACCTCGGTGTGTAATATACTATTCCCCGAATAAATAAATAATTATCTACTTAATTTTAGTTGTATCAACTTACAGAGAACCCGTAACGGGTTGGAAAAACAACTATTATGGACCAACCGGCGTTTTTACTGCCATACTAGTAGGATTGTTAAGAGTATACTACGGAAATCCAGATATAATTCTCGATATCGTACCAGCTGATTTGTGCATATCTGGTTTAATAGCTGCAGCTTGGGATGTATCTAAAACTATACCTAATCGAAATGATGTTCAAATTTATAACTTCGTTTCGGGAAGTGAAAATCCAATAACTTTGAAAGAAATTATTTTGATGAATTTGTTTAATATGCAAAAATACCCCACACGTCATTCCATGTGGAAACCGTTTGTGATAATTACGCAAAATTATTATAAATTTTGGTTTTTGTCGTTTATTTTTCACCTGATACCAGCTTGCATTGTGGATTTTCTTACTATTTGCGTGGGAAAAAAGCCTAGGTAAGTTAACATAGTATATTTATCTGAAATTCTCATCCAAAGTTTTCTCACAAAATCGATAACAATTACACGCCAAACACAAATCACTTTTACCGCGAAATAACTGAGAAATTTACCTTCTTTTCAAATCTTCCTCTTAATATGAGCTTGTCACCTAGTTTTCTAGGTTTTTATCAGGGCTAGGTTTTTTATACAGGGTCATGATCCGGGATAGAGAGTCCTGGGAAAAAGAGAGGAATACACAGCCTAATGGGACCGTCTAGTACACAGATGGCTCATGTTCCGGTGATAGAGCAGGGGCTGGAATTTACTCCAGGAACCCAAGAACACAAGTTTGTGTACCATTGGGTGTATCTGCATATCAGGCCGAGATATATGCTATTTTGGAATGTGCGCAGATAAACCTAAACAGAGGTTATGTGGATCGACGCATAACCATATACTCCGACAGTCAGGCAGCAATTAAAGCCCTGAGTGGGTATACCAGCAACTCAGGACTTGCTAACGAATGTCGAGAACTACTTGCTAATCTTGCAAGGCGGAACGTGGTGCGGCTAGAATGGATTCCAGCCCACTCTGGTTTTGAAGGCAACGAGATGGCGGATGCACTGGCTGCGGAAGGGGCGGCAGCTCCTTTCTGCGGCCCAGGCCCGACCCTGGGCCTAACAAAGCAAAAAATACGCAAGGAGACGAAGAAGTGGCTGAGGAATCAGCACCGGGCTCATTGGAATGCACTGCAGGGTCCTAGACAATCCAAACTCTTACTGAAGGGATGGACTGATGGACACGCCAGGGCAGCTACTGAACTACCAAGGAGTAGGCTAAGGAAGATCGCAGGAATCCTAACAGGGCACTGCTGTATGAGGAAACACCTCCACAACTTAGGAGTAGAGGAAAGTTCCCTATGTAGGCGTTGCAGCATGACTGACGGAACGTCAGTCCATGTTCTCTTAGAGTGTCCACACTGGGCTGAACTACGAAGACGAATCTTCGGAGTCCCTGTTATGGCCCCTGGAGACACAAGCAGACATCCATTGAAAAAGATTGTGGCCTTTATTGAAGAGCTCGGCTTCATGGATGTCTAGGTAGCAGGAATGGCACAACGGGCCCGCCAGTGGCCTCAGTGCCGAAACCTTGGCTTGAGTTGTCCAGGCCAAGGCTCGCCTGCACATTTAGTAGTAGTAGTAGTAGTAGTAATATGAGCTTGTCACCTAGTTTTCTAGATTTCTAGGATTTAATCGTACCTACAAACCTATTTCAAATTTACAGCTCATTTTTCTTTCCCAACATCTTTGTATGTATGTATGTATTTTGGAGTGACATTCACTGAGACCTAAAAGATCTATTACGCCCCCTCACTTCCACTTAGTTTCTGAGGAGAGTCTCAGAAACTAGTAGTTCCTTTAGTCCCATTTCCCGGAGGAATTTTAGGATGTCAGTAATCTCCCAGGTGCTGTGCTCTAGGATTCTGGAGTGATGTGCAGTTGGAAAGTATGTGGATGAAGGTTTCTTCTTCTATTCCACAAAATCTGCATTATTCTTCCTCCACTATTTTGAACTTTTTCAGGTGCCCATTCAGGCGACAATGTCCCGTTAGGATCCCTGTTAAAACTCTTAGCGCAGTTTTACTTTGACTTAAGCATTCATTTGATCTCAACAGGTTGTAGTCACCCAGAAGAGTCTTTGATTGTATAAGCCCTACTAGATCTTTCCAATGGTCAGATTTTCTCTTTTTCTCGGCTTTACCTATTTCTTCCAATATTACATTGGGGCTGATTCCGCAAAAGGGTTCAGGCCCCCAGACAGGTATTTCAGTCCCCCTCTTTGCTAGTTCATCTGCTATTTCATTTCCTTCTATTCCAGTGTGTCCTGGAATCCATAGTAGGGTGACTATATTGTTCTCGCCTAGTTCATTGAGTTTGTCTAGGCATTCCCACGCCATTTTGGAACTCATTACACAAGAGCTCATCCGACATTATGATAATCCTTTGTCTTCTGTATCCTTTATCAATATTGCACTGGATGCACTTTCTTATGGCGTGGATTTCCGCTTGAAAGATACTTGGGGTTTTTCCCAAGCTTTCAGAGTGTTTGGTTCCTGGCCCGAACACTCCTATCCCAGTTCCTTCTATTGCTTTTGAGCCGTCTGTGTACCATTGAATGGCATTCTTTCCAAGTCTGGTAATAGTATTTGGATCCCATTCTTTCTTGTTGCTTAATTCCGTAACGCATTTCTTTGAAAAGTTATACTTTTTCATAATACCGTCTTGTGACATGTGATTTCTAAGAAGTGAGGAGGTGGTTTTTTTTTAAATAATTCCCTTTCTACTTAGTCTTATCTCATAAAAAGTATACAAGTTGTCTACCACAAATTCTGTATCTTCCACGGCCAGTGGTTGCTGCTTCAGAACACTGTAACTTACCGGAAACATTTTGTTAGCATTTTTAATATTTTCAGCAGGTACGCTTTGCAGAAATTCCAATAACTCTTCAGAAGTAGAGTTCGTATCAAAGTCCTGATTTAAAATAGTAGCTAGATTATAAACCAAAGATTTATAATTCCTTTGAAAACTCCATGGACATAAACATGAACCGCTTAGCGATATAGCAGCCCTAAACAAACCTATAACAAAAATAATATTTTTATTTAACGTAATCCATTTTTTTAATGATTCCCTCTCTACTTAGTCTGTATTTTGTTCTTTCTGCAACGCTTTCCACCACCATAGGTAGAGGGGTGAGGTTGAAAATCACTTTCATGGCTGCCGTTGGGCATGTTCTCATTGCTCCTGTATCCCTACATCTTTAATCTTATACTTTATAACCTCAAAATATTTAACTTTAAATACGTTTGGGTTGGAACAGCCCAGGCACTTGAATCACTGCAGCACTGAATCTTTGTACCATTAGCCATGTTATCTATACCTACTTCCCTTCCAGAAGCTTAGTGTCTTCTACATCTGTCTGCACATTTTTCCCATCCTGTGCAGATGCTTCCTCAAGGTACAGTGTCCAATCACCAAGTCGGTAACTTTCAAATTTCTCTTAGACCTGCACGAGAGTTCCTTGTCTAACTTATTCAGTAGACTCTTAGCATGGAGTTGTCCTTGTGTCAGCCTTCATTTGAGTTGGTGTTCCTTAACTAGCCAGTTCCCGACTTCCCCTCTTATGTAATTCTTTATTCCAGACCTGTGAAGACCCTTTTAAAACCTTCTTTAGCCATTTCATTCCCCGCAATCCTCTCTTGTGACAGCACCCATATTAGAGACACTTTGTTGTCTCTTGCCAGCATGTTAAGAGACTATTCACAGTTTGTTTGTAGAATGTTCAACGGTTATAAAAAAATCCACAAAAATAATGAAGTTCTCGAACTGTTCTCCAAAAGAACGTGGAAGTTTTCAAATAACAACATGCAGAATATCTGGTTGAAAATGCAACAGAAAGACAAACATTTATTCAACTTTAGCATAGCACAAGTGAATTGGATGAATTTTTCTAATATATACATAAGAGGTATTAGAAAATATATTTTAAATGATCCTGATACCACTTTGATTGCGACGAGAAGAAGAGCAAGATGGTAAATTATAGAAATAATGAATAAAATATTATATTTAATAAATGTAATTTGTTTTAGGTATGAAATTATCCATTTTCTCAGCAAATATTTATTAATTTTTATGGCCTACAATACAGTGATGAAAATTATATGTAAATAATATACCTATTTATAATTAAAATTTTCAATAAAAGTATGTTTTATAAAAGCAGCGTTTTTCTGGAATCTGTAAAATTTGACATTGAACATCATATCAACCAGTTTGGTAGGAAACTGGTTTGTTGAACTCAAATTTTTTTTAATAACTGTTCGTTGGAGGTCGTTATCAGTAGTAATAACCCAAGGACATTGATAATTGTTCGAAAAAATTTTATGACAGATTTCGAAAGCTTGTTGCTTGGAAACAGACCGACGCCGTAGACGAAGGTTTGTTGCCTACAAGCAGCAAGCTTGAGAAAGTTGTCATAAAATTTTTGAGCATTTATCAATGTCCGAGGGTTATTCGGATAGAAAATTTTTTACCAATTATAGAATTACAACCAAATAGTGACATTTCCAAATATTAAATATTTGAAACTTCAAAATCGAAATAAATCAATATCTAGGTATGTGTCCATAGCAACGTGAAAACAGCCCATGGTCTGTTATCAGTGTAATGTTGACATGATTGGGTGAAATTGTTGATATGATAAAAAATAAGGAAATTTTATTGGTTATTGGAACTGTCAAAAAATTTTCTATCAAATAAACGTTTGTAGATTATGCAAACCTAAGGTAATTGAAATGCAATTGAACATTCGATAAACTTTTTGGAAATTCACTAAAGCACCTTCTAAACGAGCAATATTTTTAGTGCAATACGTGGCTGCAATATTGGCAAATATAGCCCAGCCAGCATGACAACATTTCAATTGTAGCATATGGCTCTGCCCACTGGCGGATCTGAGGGGGAGGCCATGGGGGACATGCCCCCCCCATGATATTGGTTCAACAACCAGAGTCTGGATATGCAACTAAACCTTTGATTGGTTTTCAACAAGAATGAAACACACGTTATATGTTTTACAAACCAAAATTATTCGTTGTATTGATTCTCAAACACTCAAACATCCCAAATCCACATGTTTTTAAATTTATTATAAGAATTGTGGATTTGTGTTATTGTTTGTTTAGTCACATTTTTATCCATCTTATTTATGTTATTGTCCACTAGTTTCAGTTGTTTTCGGTATATTTTCAAACAGTGACCAAAGACATATCTTTCTGAACAATAAGTTTTTGTACCAGTTGTTTTATTTTGAGAGTTTATTATTTATTAGAATTGTGGAATTTTGTTTTTGCTTGTTTCGCCATATTTTGTTCAATCTTATTTATATTATTGTTCACTGGTTTCAGTGGTTTCAAATAAAGAAAATATATGTTTATATATAATTCATTTCTATGGATTTTACTACTTTGGTTACAAATTTCCATTAACTCATGCCCCCCCCCCTGAAAAACTCCCTAGATCCGCCAGTGGCTCTGCCATATATATCTCGGCAATATTGTTTGCAACACTATGGCCCATTAATGAAAATAATTTGTTTCGTAGACGGGCTACACAATCGTGCAAGAATGGCTGACGAAATTATTCGCGTGGCAGTGACTTATATTGTTTTGTCCACGACCACCTAATAATAAGTCAATATTTTACCTCCTAACTAAAGGTATATGGTACCCATATATCAACTGTCGTGAATTATGGTTCATAATACACTGTAGTGTATTATGGTTCATAATTCACGACTAGAGATGGGGGTACAATATGAAATAAACTATTAAATCTGTGTATTTTGTTCAGGAAATTTGTTTCTGACATATATCGTATCCATAAAATATTGTAATTTTTAGTATTGATACTTTTCATAACGATATTTTCTAATATTAAGTATTTTAAAACAATATATTTATAACGGTACGTTGTATTGATACTTTCTACATTATCGCCCATCTCTATATATGTCAAATTATTTGAAGTAGATGCCACAACATTTTGAGGTTAGTAATATGCGAAATCGCTACTGACTTTTATTTATTAATAAATAAATTAAGTGTCGTGGACAAAGTATAGTATTCTACTCGCAATTTATGGCCATAATTCACTTGGGTGACTTGAGCCCCTCGCCTGCGGCTCGTGACGCAAACGTCACCCATCGTGAATTATGGCTATCATAAATTGCTCGTTTAATAATATACTATTAAACACAAAGTTGAAGAGAAAAAAAGAGACGTTTTAAAGAGACGATTTGATTTTCCTATTCATTTTAGCGTGAATTCTGATAATAATAGAATGTGATTGGCTAACGAGAGTGAATTCTTATTCACTGGTGTGAAGAAATTACATCATTATGCAGCTAAATATATAAAAAAAAAGGTGGAACGTGTCGCGGGACACACGGAAGGAATTTTAGTTCCTTTTAAGCAAAAATTATGTAATACATTATGTGACGTTATAGATAAACAATTTCCATATTCCTCGGTGGTGGAGTAGTGAGCAAGCCAGACTCTCACGCGGTAGACCCGGGTTCGATTCCCCGTGAAGAAGATTTTTTTTATTCTTAATTTTATTTTTAAATAATTATTCTGCTTGATATTAATAACGACAACATGTAGACGTTTGAAATATTTAGCAGAATATTCATTATTATAGATAATGGTACGGTACCCTTCATGAGGGAGTCCGATTGGCAACATCTACTTATAACAGCATCGTATATTTAAAAAGGGAAACCGTAGCATTATACAAATTGGACATTCAAGAGCTGTACGTTTACCACAAAAAAATTAGTGGAAACATAAAATTGAATAGTTAAATTTTCAATTTGAAGTTATATTACAGTTTATAGAATGAATGAATTTCCTTAATAAACTCAATAATCTTTTCAGTCGACCAAAAATTAGTCATTTTATATACTATATCCTACAAAATTTTCGTAACAAGAACAACAAACGAACACCAAAACAAAGTAAAGTTGCAAAGTATTTTCGCAATTAAATGCATAGGCAACACAAAACATGTGTAGCTATATGCCGAGACACACTGAAAATATTGTCAATATATTACCCAGTTTGGCTTTTATTGCTGGCAATGTTGCCAGCCACTGTTGCAGCTACATATTGCACTAAAAATTTTGCCCGTTTAGAAGCACCTTAGTAAAAAGCCCAGCACTAGTTACTGCTTGCTCCATCTAGTTATTATTCTTTTTCATAATCTCAAATGTCTGTGCTACGTGGTATAATATAATTATTACGTGTACTAGTAGATGGCGCCGCTGATTTCTGTATTGTGTTATATATTGTGCGTTGCATCCGATTATATGGACCGGTGTGGGTTAAAATGGCCTTAACGAACCTGTAGGAATGTGATTTTTCAATGATGGAAGGTTAATGATCGAGAAAACCCTAGAATTTCAAAATGGCATGAAAATCATGTAAACATATATGTAAAACATTTTATTAATAGTATAAGCATAATTTATCATCTTCAATCATCAACATGAAAGGAATTATCTTAATGAATGGTTTGAACAGCGTAAAAGCAACAACAACAAAACAAAAATTTACTATTTTTCCTTTTGTATCTTGTACTGAAAAAAAATCAAATAAAATCTAACGTTCACTAAATAAATTTATAAAATACCTTAGGTATAACTTTTCTCATGAACGTCTTCAGCCTATTAGTTTTCCTTTTTTCTCGATCTTTAATTTTTGTCTTTTCATTTTCTCTCATTTCAAGACATTCTTTATTATTTTCACATCCAAGTAACGAACTATATTCAGTTGAAGATTTAAATGGAAAAGAGTCAATACTGATAGGTTCTTCAGAGCTTAAAGATAAGTTGCAGCGGCATACATTTTGCCTACAACCACATGAACTTCTTCCCACTAACAAAAAAGAAGAGAAAGTTGGTATCAAATTGGAAATTCTGTACCAGCAGAAAATCTTACTTTTTGTGCTCGTGAATGTAGTACTTTTTCTCACTACAGGACTCTGTAAATATCTTGTAACTTCTTCCGAATCTGATTCACTGCTTATGTAAGCATTGTACTTCGCTCTTTTTTTCTTCTTTCTTTTTATCTTCGATTTTCCAGCGTCGAAGCTTTTCGCACCAATAAACTCAATATGTTGGTCATGTTTTAGTAGCGCCATCGTTTCCCCTTCAACAAAAATCTTTTATACTTACAAAAATATATATAGCTTGTCCACGGATGGAGTATCCTATGGGTGAAAAATTTTTAAATATTGATTTAGTTAAAAATGTTATTCTCGATAAAAAGTTTTGCTTGTTCTGAAACCCCATAAAATGAAATAAAATTCAAGTTTTTCAAAACCCGTCTCATTTTATGGCCAGTTTTATGAAAATCTGGAGTCTGACTTTTTGACATTTTTTCACATATTGGCTAATATCACGGGAACCTTAAGGTTTGCAAGGTTCTAGTCTACGCCATTCGATTCAGAATTGAATTTTCTATAAAAAGAGGAATTTTGAAAATTTTGCGTCTCCGCGAATTAGTATAAGTTTCGGTGTGGACTTTTTCAAGACCTGAAAATTCTAAAATCCATATCTTAGGTTTTTCGATGTAGAAAATTCCTCTTCTTATAGAAAATTTAATTCTGAATTGAACGGCGTAGACTAGAACCTTGCAAACCTTAAGGTTCCCAATATATTAGCCAATATGTTAAGAAATGTCAAAAAGTCAGACTCTAGGTTTTCATAAAACTGGCCATAAAATGAGACGGGTTTTGAAAATCTTGAATTTTATTTCATTTTATGGGGTTTCAGAGCAAGCAAAACTTTTTATCAAGAATAACATTTTTCACTAAATTAATATTTAAAAATTTTTCACCTATAGGATACTCCATCCGTAGACACGCTGTATATCTTTTTCTTATACCTGAAATTGTAGTGCCCACATCTATTCTTTCTCTAGATTTTTCACTAACAGTCATCTCAGTAAAACTTTTCTCTGAAGAAACAGTTCCTCGCAACAATTTTTGCACTTCTCTATCTTCTTCTTCATCATCTTGGTCACTTTCTTCTCTAAAAGCCTCCCTACTAGCATAATCTAAAACCACTTCCTTTCCCACATCCTTGGAAGTCATCTCATTGAAATCTTTCTCTGTAAAAACATTATCAACTCTATCTATAGAAGAAACAGTATCTCGCAGCAATTCCTGTACATCTCCATCTTCTTCGACATTATCTTCATTTTCAGACGAGCTTCCTTGGTCTTGTTCTTCTCTAAAACTCTCCATACTGGCATAATCTAAAATAGTTTGCTTTTCAATATCCTTAGATGGTATTTCCAAACGATCTATTACATTTTCTTCTTTGGTGTATTGGTAGGAAAAAGAATGATCCGATGAAGTACCAGTTCCAGTTATTTGTCCTGAGTCTGTTGTATTTTCCAAAAGATTTACAGCTGCAATTATATTTTTAAGAAGAAATATATAAAACAATTTACAGTGTGACCCATTTTGTTTGGAAGCACCCCTGTAAAATCCGCATTTCTCAACCAATTTTGATTTAATTTTTTTTGTTAGATTCAGTATTAAAAACAGTATTTTGGCAGAAATTTTCATAGCCTAATTAATATTTTCAAGGCCCTCTATGTTAATTTTTCTTTGCCAAAGGAGACCAAAGTACATTAGGCATTTTTTTTCGCAAATATAACTATACCACTGGAATCAGAATCATCACAAATGTTAACTATCAGAATTTTATAAAAAAATTTCTATTAACGACAAAGTTATTACAACATGAATTTGGAAAAAGTGGTATTTTCATTAATTTTTTACGTGGAGTGTAGACAAACTTTTGAAATGGCAACATGGTAAACAAAAATTTAGACTCAAACATATTGCACAGTGAAAATTTGAAGCCGATAACTTGATCCGTTCTGGAGTTATAGCTTCTGAAAGTAATGTAAAATTGTGCTTAATAATTTGGATTGTTGGCAAAGTAGTCTATGACAATAGGGTCATTAAAATTTCTTGCCTGCAATTTGATCACTGCTTCAGTCTCAATAAATAATTTTTTTAATTTTGTGCACTACAAATCAGCAAATCCGGCGATCTGGATGTCTCCGTTTACCTATTTCTATTACTTCTCGTTCACTTCTCTCATTATAACCACAAAAAAGTGCAATTTCAACTTATTCTTGAATATATTATGTTGTTAAATAGTTGAATATTTGGAACATTTAGTGTTAACTATTTCATACAAATGTTGCTGACTGACATAAATAAAATTTCAAAATCAAATCCTATTTGCGACTCGTTGATTTCATTTTGTATAAATGAAATTATTAAGCACAATTTTATATTACTTTCAGAAGCCATAACTCCAGAACGGGTTAAGTTATCGGCTTCGGAATTTCACTATGCAATATGTTCGAGTCCTAGCTTTTGTTTACCATGTTGCCATTCCAAAAATTTGTCCACATTCTACGTAAAAAACTAATGAAAATACCACTTTTTCCAAATTCATGTTGTAATAACTTTGTCGTTAATGAATTTTTTTGGAACTTTAGTTCTTTACGTCAGGTTGTTTGAGCGACCGTTATGTGCCTCGCTTACGTGCTTGTGCTCTCTCCTGAGTCTCTCTCTCCTTTACGAAGCAGCGATTCATATGCTTCGGCTGGGAATCGAACCCGGGCCGCCCGCGTTGAAGGCGAGCATTCTACCACTGAACCACCGATGATATATTAAAATTCTATACAATGCTGGTATTCGCAGTGCTGGTGATCTACTTGAATATGTTCGGATGAATTTTTACTAGTATTTCCATAATTTTTTTTGCGCGATTGATCTTTTTTGTTTATTTACAGCATCGGTTGTCAGGACGGTAGGTTGTGTTTACTGGTTTAATACGTCGGTAAGTGATTTACTTACCGTTCAGACATCGAAAAGTAATAAATAGCATGAAAACAATTTCACCAAAATGCAAAATATATGGATGATTTTACCAGCAACGTCAGATTTGACGAAAATAATTTTAGTTTTTTCTACATTTGAAAATAACACATATTATGTAGTTAAATGATAAAACCAGAAGAGTTGAATAGTGCTAAATAAATGGACCAAATAAATACAAAATATTTTTCACATTATTCATAATTTTTGCTGGAACAAAGCCACGGAGCTGAGATTTAATGGATTTTATCATACATATTGATTACATTGTGACAAAATTATTTATCATGTGATAGGTATATGTGCAAATATTGAACTATACCGAAAACATAAAAAAAAAATTATCTCACAGTTTTCCATTTTTCATATTTTGCAATGTCGTTTTTTTTAAATTAAAACATTCCAATTTCTTTGTAGTTACAATTGTTACATTTTCGTTTCAAACATTTATTATTGGTATGATTTTAACAAGTTAAGCTTTTTACAATATCATACGGAGCTGCTTCTTTAATGATGTTAAACATTTCCAGTTTAGACACCAGTAGGTCCATATTAGCATGTGCTTCGCATAGGCAAGTTTCTCTATATTTTGCTTTTAAAAAAATCACCCAATAAAGCATAACTTAGTTTTTTTCTGGGATACGCGCTTAAAAATTTTTGATGTAGTTCTTTTAAGGATTAATTCGAGTATCTTTTGTACTTTTTAATTTATCTATCTATCTATCTATCTATCTATCTATCTATCTATCTATCTATCTTTTTTTTTGACGGGTGAGGAAACTCATGTTCTACCCCTGCGAATCTGTTTCTATCTCGTCAGGGAGTGTGGGACTCAGGACTAAGCCCGCCTACCCACCAAACCTCACCTCCACTCTCCACCGTTTTTGTTCCGGAACCGCCAGTAGCATTACTTCTGAACAAAATGGGAGTGTATCTATCGTTGTTGTCTTAGTCTCTCGTCAGAAATTTTTGTCTGGATTATTTTTTCAATCATTCCCATCACTACATTCCAGGATGCCTGACTATATAATAATAAGTCTGCCACATTCTCTTCCGTGATATCGACACCTATTTCTTTTTTGGCCTGTGCTCTGATTTTTGCCCACTTTCGACATTCGAAGATTGTATGTTGCATGGTGTCTGTATTTTCACAATACCAGCAAATGCTGCTTTGTGCTTTGCCTATTTTATAAAGGTAGTCACCGAATATCCCGTGTCCTGTAAAAGCCTGTGTAACGTAGTAGTTGACCTCGCCCCATTTCCTCTCTTGCCATTGTATCACATTTTTTATATAAATCTTGGTTCTTCCGTTATAATCTTCCCAGGATCTCTGCCATTTTTCCATCACCGTGTCTCTAGCCTCTTTTCCATATAATATGCCCCTCTCATGTACAAGTACTCTCTCTTCCACTTTAAGTTTAATAGGTAAGATACCAGAAATCGCTAATACTGAGCTAGTGGACGCTGTTCTATAGGCGGAAGTGATTCTCATTGCCATTCTTCTGTTGACTCTCTCGAGCATGAGTTCATATTTTTTTTGCTTCAGTACTTCATGCCATATTGGAGCACCATACATCATTATTGATGAGACTGCCGACATTAGGACTCTCCTTTTACTGGATCTGGGTCCGCTTACGTTTGCTGTTATTTTTGTTAGATCATTTAAAATTTTGTTTGCCTTATCAGTGATCTCTTGTACATGTATTTTAAACTTCCCTCCCTTCTCTAAGTTTACACCTAGGTATTTTATTTCATTTTTGAGTCTGATCAACTGGTCTTCCACTTGAAACTGCATATTTGAAATTTTGTATTCTCCTGCTAGAGCAATGCATTCTGTTTTTGCCGCTGCAACTTCTAAGCCTTTCTTCTTAAGTTTATTTACTACAGCCTTAACTGCAAACTGTGTTATCTCTTCCAATAAATCTTTCCTTTTTGTTCTAGCGATTATAACAAGATCGTCTGCATATGCTAACAGTTCTATTTCCTCACCTAGATTAAGTCTAAGTACATCATCGTAGAGAACATTCCACAACAATGGCCCCAGAACTGAACCTTGGGGTACTCCGCATGTGATTCTATGCTTCCCATTTTCTTTTTGTATAAACCTGTCTTTTAAGTACGACTGAATGATTTTTATAAGACTCCAACTGACTTTCTCTCTTCTCAAAACTGATACTATTTCTTGCCACGACGCAGAATTAAAGGCGTTCTTAACATCCACCGTTACCATAACACAACACATTTCTTTTCTTTTTGTTAATTCTATTATTTCCTTTATTCTTGCTAGAGCTGTTATTGTGGACTTCCCTTTTCTATACCCATGTTGGTTTTCAGAAATTAGTTTCTTCTCATCGAATTCCCTTTCCATTCTATTTTTTATAAGTCTCTCCAACAGCTTACCCGCGGTATCTAGAAGACATATTGGTCTGTATTGTGTTAAACCATTTGAGTCTTTTTTTGGTTTTGGTATTAGGGTCAGCATTGAGGTTTTCCAGATCATTGGAAAAACACCTTGCATGAAGCATGTATTCATGACTTGTCTGATGTATTCTGGGTTTCCATCAACAACTGCCTTTATCACCTCGTTAGGTATTCCATCTGGACCAGGAGCTTTCTTTGCCTTGAGATATTCCACTGATTCCGTTATCTCTTCCAATGTGAATTCTTCCTGTTCGTCTTGTTCAACTCTTATTTCTGGCCAGTCGACAATAGTATGTGTGGGAAAAAGTTTCTCAATTTCTTTGTCTTTTTCTTCTGTATTCAGTGTTATTGTCGGTTTGTAGTTAATTTTATTTCTAACTATCTGATATGCTTTACCCCAGATATCTCTATCCAAGTCAGCACATAAATCTTTCCAGCATTTTAGTTTTTGCTTCAGAATAGCCGTTTTCAACTCTTGCTTCGCTTTTTTGTACTCATTTGATATTTGCTCCCGTTCAATTGCTCCGTGCTGTACAGAATTTGCCCTTGTTAAGCGCCTTCTTTTTTTTATGCAAATTTTTCTTTTAACGTCGATTTCATTGGTCCACCAGTAGGCAGGAGTGTGGTGTTGCTTCGGGTGTTTGCTTTTTAAAAGGGTATCATTACAGATGTTTGTTATATTTGTTATTAGTTCGTTTGCCGCCTCATTAGCATCTGTCTTTTTGTTCTGCAGGGTTTTGAACTTCTCTTTAAGTTTTTCTATACCTTCTTGGGATACTTTCCATCTGTCTATCTATCTATCTATCTATCTATCTATCTATCTATCTATCTATCT